>CM076583.1:112811753-113091565 GCA_034641835.2 Pinus albicaulis | reverse complement strand
TTGTAGACTAAAAAAGGCTCTATATGGTCTCAAACAAGCTCCAAGGGCATGGTATTATCGTCTTGACAAATATCTTCGTCAACAAGGATTTTCAAAGAGATGCAGTGATAGTAACTTATACACAAAAATTGAAAATGATAAACTATTGATTGTGGTTGTATATGTTGATGATATCATTTTTGGAAGTAATGAAGAATCTATGAGTCAGAAATTTTCTTCTGTCATGTAGCAAGAATTTGAAATGTCTTTACTTAGGGAACTAACATTCTTTCTTGGCTTACAAGTGCATCAAACTACAGAAGGTATATTCTTATCTCAAGCAAAATACCTTAAGCAAATTCTGAAGAAGTATGGGATGGAAGAGTGCAAACCTGTAAGTACACCAATGGTAACCGGATGTAATCTCAGTTCTCATGATGATTCTCCCACGATGAATCAACCAGAATACAGATCTATGATAGGAAGTCTTCTGTATCTCACTGGGACTAGACCGGATATTATGCATGCATTTGGCTGTCATGCAGCAAGAACTTGAAATGTCCTTACTTGGGGAACTAACATTCTTTCTTGGCTTGCAAGTGCATCAAACTGCAGATGGTATATTCCTATCACAAGCAAAATATCTTAAGCAAATTCTGAAGAAGTATGGCATGGAAGAATGAAAACCTGTAAGTACACCTATGATAACCGGATGCAATCTCAGTTCTCATGATGATTCACCCACAGTGAATCAACCAAAATACAGATCAATGATAGGAAGTCTACTCTATATCACTGGGACTAGACCAGACATTATGCATGCAGTTGGGATTGTTGGACGATTCCAAGCTAATCCAAAAGAGTCTCACCTTCAGGCTGTTAAAATAATATTCAAATATCTACAAGGAACTAAAGACTTTGGACTATGGTATCCAAAGAATGTTGATCTTACTCTTCATGCTTACACTGATGCAGATTGGGCTGGAAGTGTTGATGATCGGAAAAGCACTAGTGGTGGTGCATTCTATATGGGACCCTGGTTAGTATCTTGGTTCAGCAAGAAGCAAAATTCTATTGCCTTATCTACAGCAGAAGCAGAATATGTGGCTGCCGCATCTTGCTGCACTCAAATCCTTTGGATGATGCAAACCTTACAAGATTTTCAAATCAAATGTACACCTCCTGTTCCCATTAAGTGTGACAATACAAGTGCCATCAGTATTTCAAAGAATCCTGTTATGCATTCGAAGACCAAGCACATTCCCATCAAGTATCACTTCTTACGTGAACAAGTGCTTGAGAAAAAGGTGAAGTTGGAGTATGTTCCCTCCAAAGAACAAGTTGTTGATATCTTTACCAAACCTCTACCCAGGGAAGCGTTCGAGTATCTAAGACAGAAGCTGGGAGTGTTCTATGCCAGTCAAAAGAACAAATCTGCATAAATTTAGAAGATGGCATTGGATACGCGGATTTCCTGAAACACAGTCGCGTATATACGCGAGTTCATGCATAGAAAACCGCGTATGTCTGATTGCTAACAAAATTCTGTTTGGACTTAGCTCTCTTCAGCACAGCTGCAGTACTATTTGGTTTCTCTGATATGGTTTGGTATCTTTGGTGGTGTTCCAGTTCTCATAATTCTATTTCTAATGTTTTGATAAAGATGCCTTGATGATTTGTTGGTGAAAGTGTTCAGGATGCACAAACTAAGGGGGAGCCTTAGTCATATGGAAAGGATGCTTGGATGTACAGATTCAGGGGGAACATTAGCTTTGTTGAGTATAATGCATTGTTGGAATTATGATGGTTCTGAAATATGTTCTCTTTCTTGAGGATTTTCTGGTGTTGGTCATAAAAAGTCATACTTGTAACTTGATGAAAAAGTCTTGTTGAGACCCATGATGTACATTTGTAATATTCAGTCATGTAAGGACTTGTCAAAATTGTAAACCCACTTGGTTGGGTAGTAGAATTGAAATGTGTAAACCCACTTGGTTGGGTATTTGAGTCTCATATGTAAATCCACTTGGTTGGATATTTGATGTAAGTATGAGTCTTTGGTGATAGGAAGTTCATAGAGTCATGTACTTCATTGAAAAATATGTTTGAAAATTTAGCATGAACTCAGGGGGAGCTTGGTCACTTCAGTATACATCAGATCTGCAGAAGCTTCTTCCACATGAGGAGAACAAGGGGAGAAAGTGTTGGTTTTGATCCGCCCTTTGCCCTTGATGTCAAAGGGGGAGAGTGACATGGTGTTTGAATGAAGAGAAAGAATGGTGTCAAAGAATGGGGAGAGTGACATGGTGTCATTGTATTCTTAATGTACCTGTCTGTTGTGGTGATCAAACACCATTGTGGTTGCCATCAAGTCCAAAGGGGGAGATTGTTAGCAATATGATGCAGAGTGTTGTCCTTGATGGCAACCCACTGAATGAAGATGAAGACATTGAGATTGTTGACAAATGTTGTCCTTGAAGGCAATCCACCTGATGAAGTTATTCTTGACTTGATGGACTTGGTAAATGATGTAAATCTGATGTGATATGATGTTTGTTGACGATATGATGCTGGGTGTTGTCCTTGATGACAACCCACTTGATAGAGTGTTGTCCGTAAATGGAAACCCACTTGATGAAGTTGTGCTTGATAGAATATGTCGTGATGAACCTGCTAGATGATGTAAATCTGATGAGTACAGAAGGTAATGATGGAAGGAATGACAGTATGTGCCAGATCTATGATAAAAAGAGTATGTCTCAAGGAATACGAGGATTTGTTTAGGAGAAGTTGCGTATGCACGCGGGAAATAACGTGCCAAGTCGCGTATGGGCAAAAGCGCTCATAAAATGCAAAACTAGGGGTAACCACCATGGTATTAACCCATTGTATTGGGCAATGATTCGTCAAAATGACCCCATTGAGGATTACCATCGGAAGTAATGTAGTTTTGGCCCGTGGTATTGAAAAAGGGGCTCATGGTATTGAAAAAAGGGTAAACCTATATAAGGAGAAGAAATTCATTATGCAAATCATGAGTGTGGGTGCAAGTTGTCTAAGCTTGAATGAATACTTCTCTCTGAAGTATATCTGAATAGAAAGGGTTACAATTGAATGATAGATGTAAATGTATAATGCACCAATGATGAAGAAGGGTATCTAGATCTGAAATGCATTTGCATTTGCTGGATCTGTTTAAGGGATGATTAGATCTGAGAAGAGGCGAACATCTGTCTGAAGTAAAGGGTAAAATCTGAGTAATGTATCTGTTCTGAAGAATTGCAATGCCATAAATATCTGAAGAACCATACGCTAGTTCGCCGTAGAAGAAGCGTGTATATACGCAGCTTTGGTTAAAGCAAAGCGCGTATGCGCAGTGAAATCAGCTCTGTAATTTGTACAGAAGTATACGCGGGTTGATGTGATTGGAAGCGCGTATATACGCGGGATCAGTAAAAGGAAAGCGCGTATGCAAACTAGGGTTTGCTGAAGCAAGGGGTATGAAATGTCTGATCTGTTCTGCTGTGTTACTACTATCTGTGACTGATGTATTCTATAGTTCTGGGTTGATAGAATTGACAAGTTTTAGTTTGATGTATGATTGAAATGTATGGAGTGGGTCCAGTCTGAAAATATGATGAAATGTGGCCTGCAAGTGGTGTCCTAAAGAAATCTTTGGATCCAGTGTGAAAATTGATGAAACATGGTCCATAGAGGTGCTGAGGGTTGTAGCCTTCAGTCAGGGGGTTGTAGCTCCCTTCCAGGTGAGGCTGGTAAACGAGAGCAGGGGGTTGTAGCTCCCTTCCAGGAGAGGCTAGTAAACAAGTCAGGGGGTTGGAGCTCCCTTCCAGGAGAGGCTGGTAAACGAGCGTAGGTGGGTGCCTGCATGCTGGTAAGAGTCTGCACCAGCACATATGTTGTAAGATGTTTTCTCTATAATAAAATATTGAAGGCTGAGCAACTGCAGCAGTGGTTTTCTCCCGACTTGGGTTTCCACCTAAAATCTTGGTGTTCATGTGTGATGCTTATGTGTGATGGTTTATTCTATTCTTGCTGCACATGTTTACTGTTTATAGAACATCTAATGAATGAATGATGGAATGATATATGTGAAGAACAAATGGCATAATTAGATCTCTGTGTATACGCGATTTGTATGAAGGATACCCGCGTGTATACGCTAGTTGGCTTCAACAAAGTAGCGTATGGGTTTTAGAGCTGAAAAAGTAAAAAGTTTTTGTTGTTGTCCTAAATACTGATTCACCCCCCCCTCTCAGTATTTTTCCCAACAATAATAAATCAATAATCAACTGAAGAATACATCAGTTAACTACAATGCATGGCAGTTTCAGTGGAGACCAGTGGAGAGATAGGTGAAAGAGAAAGTGTGACTATCAGTTGTGACTATAGTGATGCATTTATTTCATCGAACACTCAGTGGAGATGCCAATGAGGATTGCATGAGAAAGGCTGGAGCTATTCGAGTTTATTTAGAGCCATTCTTCAGCAAGGATTGCGTAGTAGAGGCAGGCTAGCAGGTGGCGAAGATCAGTGCATGGATTTGCAAGATCGGGTCTGATTAGTGTGTAGCGATTGTATTGTACTGAGAGCTTGACATGATCAGTTTTGTATGAGGATTGTTACATGATCTCTATGACATATATTATATACAGATAGTTGGGGTTTTTAGCTTCAGGCTTTCCCGTTAAACAATTGTGTTAATGTGTGTGAATTTTTATTGTTTCATGTGTGCATTGCAATCTTGATTTAATTTCCGCAAATGATCAATGGTGGAATAGATTCTGTATTTTACGTGAAGTTAAAATAGTGTGAGATCAGGAGTATCTTGGACATATAGCACATAAGTTATATAATTTTTACAGAGGGACCCATAAACCCCATAGATGAATAAAATCCACTTTTGGTGTGTGTATGTGGATAATTAGATGGTAGATCTACATTATGGAGTAGTGGAGAGGCTTATTAATGAATGAAGAGTGGAGATCATGGATAATTAATGAGAAGATCATGGAAATATTGGAGGAATCAAATAAGATCATGGAGGAACATAAGTAAGATCACAGAGAAATAATGATGAAGTGATGGAGGAAGTGGTGCATTAAATGGACACATGATGGAGGGAATGGAAACTAAATGCAGAGATCATGGAGAGACCACGCAGTCTTCATGGAGGCTAGTGGCCACATGTGCAGCAGAGTTATGAGGTGGGCCAAGGCTAGCGAAGGCTCACAAACCATAAAAGGAAGATGAAGGCAACCATAGAAAGAAAATTTTAGAATTTGATTTTAGATCTGGATTTTTCATTTGACATTTCTGTGCACACTTCAGTTGTTTAGCTAAGCCTGCAATGTTGTTTAGCACATGAGTGTTTCCGAGCAGAAATACCACCCTTACCCATGGGGGGCTTTGAGTGCCTACTATGGGAAGGTTTCTTTGAGAAGATATTCATCATCAGGAATTGGTGCCACATTCAACCCCTCTCTCCAACACATTCAGTCTTAGGAATTACACATTCCTACTTGAGGGTTTGAGAGGAGGAAGGTAGTTTCTAGCATTTCAGCTACGAAACCTGTGGAGGGTTCATAATTTCACCTTGTGTATTCCTTTCAGTATTCCAAGAGAATAATTGTGACATCCAACATTAGGCCATCATTTTACACCTCTATGCAGCAACAATTCCATTAGGAATTGCATAGTCCAGCAGGGTAGATCCAGTGGAGGAAGGAAGTTCCAAGTATTTTAGCTTGGAATCTTGTGAGGGATCATTCCCTCACTTTGGTGAGATTGTATCTATCATCTGTGAGTTATATCACATCATCCAGCAGCAGCCTACAAATTCAACCTCCTTGACATCACAAGCCATTATAGCGGTTGTGCAGTTTGCAGATGCAACTTGAATCGAGGAAGGAGGAGCTAGATCTCAAGTTTCTAGCTTGAGAATCTAGAGAAGGGGTCAACCCTTCATGTATTGAGATGATTGGGTACTATTGAAGTAGTCATATCATCATTTCAGCCCCATATCGACAGTTACTCATGAGGATTGCGTAAGTCAGCTAGTAGGGGTGCAGTTAGTAACACAAAAGGGTCGAAAATCCAAAGTTAAAATCTAGCCAAACCATTTCTGGGTTTTTCTGGGGTTTTTTAGTAGAGTCCGTGGTTAACATCCCGAATCTTTCTGAGCACTCCAACAGCCTCCCACACATGGTTCGTATTCACATTAACAGTAGTTTCCAGCAGTAGCAGCACAACATTTCTAGTGCTAGTTTTCATTAGTGTATTTCAGCCACTTCTTGTTTTCTTGAGTGCATCTTGTTTGGAGCACTGTGTACTTTATATTTTATATTTTTTATAATGATATGAATCAGATATTTCTTCTCATAGTTATAATTTCTTGATGTAATTTTCAGTTCATCATATTTCCGCAATTCTCCATATTTTATCTATATTCTCGTTTTTCTTTATTTGGAATGTTGTAGATGTTCTATATTTTGTTCTTTTCCATTTTTGAATCTTAAAGATGGATGGTAATATTTGTGATCAAGTTGTTCCCATTTTGATTGACCCTAGATCTAATTATAGTTATGTTAATCTTGACTTAGTGGATACGTGTGGTTTCAGTAAGGAAGTGCATGCATAGTCTTGGTTAGTGTAGTTGGCTATAATTACTAATAAAAGATTTCATCATTGGGTAAGAGCTTGTGAAATATTTGAACTGAATGGTATGCCTACATCAGCACATTTGAATGTATCCCCATTGAGATCATATAGTATGTTGTTTGGTATGGATTAGTTGTATCTTCATAAGACCAAGGTGGATTTTTATGACAAGGCTATTGAGTGTTTGGATGACAATGGGGAAAAATTACTATTGCAAGGTAAGAAGAAGGAAACGTTAGTGAGAATGGTGAGAGCTATGCACGCAAAGAAAAATTGTAGGAAAGGGTGTGTGTTATTTGCAGTGCATATTTCTAGTGATAAAGGTAAGGAAGTTGAGGATGCGGATGTGTTGAAGAAGTATCTCATTTTACAATAGTTCCAGGATGTGTTTCCAACATAGATTCCATAGTTACCACCTCACAGGAAAGTGGAGTCTTTTATTGAGTTGGTACTAGGGGAAACACTAGCATCAAAGGCACCATATAGGATGATCACACCAGAGTTAGTGGAATTGAAGCTGCAGTTAAAGGAAATGATTGAAAATGAGTAAATTAGGCCAAGTGTGTCATCACGGGGTGCACCGATATTGTATGTGAAGAAAAAGGATGGTACTCTCAGGTTGTGAATCAATTACAGGCAGTTGAACAAGGTGAACATTAAGAATAGGTATTTTGTCTCGAGGACGTATGACCTATTTGACCAGTTGAAGGGAGAAAAATATAGAGAAAATTCTGGAGAAAATTCTTCAGTAGATGGCAGCTGAACATCCTCTCCTTGATCTTCAATCAAAGGAGGCTCATACAATCTCAAATTTTCAACATTAACAACTGAAGAAATTTGCATGTATGAAGGAAAATCAAGCTTCTATGTATTTTCTTTATCTATGTCTCTATGTCCATTGATAGCTACATATTTCCCAAAGATGAAATCCAATGGTGATTTTGGCAAGTAACCAATACGTGCCTCAAATGGTGATGTTTGAGTAGAAGAATGTTTTTCACGATTGTAAGCATCCTGAGTGTAATTCAATTATTCATCCCACAACATAGGATGATTGTTGCAATATCCTCTAAGAAGATGAATGATTGTTCTATTAACCACCTTGGTTTGACCATATGTTTACGGATGAGAGTTTGTACTCTTCTTCAACTTAGTGTCCATCAAGTCCCACAAACTTGACCAAAAATTCCCAACAAATCGAGAATATCGATCACTTACAATAGATGTAGGCAACCCAAAATGAACCCAAACATTTTGAAATCAAATATGAGTTGTTTTTTCAACTATAAATTTCTTTTTACATGGAATAAAAATACACATTTTGTTCAACATATCCACAACTACATACAAATAATCATGACCTCTTTTCGACAAAGGAAGACCTCCTACAAAATCAATATAGATACTCTACCATGGACATGAAGGAACTGGAAGTGGTGTACAATCCTAGCTTCCTATTACTAGGCTTACTAACTGCACATAAAGAACAACCCTTAATAAAGCGTGACACAATTTCAAACATACGAGGAAAATAACAATACCTTTGAAGATTTTTCGTTATTTTTCTTACACCAAAATGTATCGCAATAAGAGAATTGTGTGCTCCCCTTATGAAATTCACTTTCTCACTCTCTGGAATACAAAGCTTGCCCAAATGATACAACAAGTTCTTATGAACATCATAATCTAATTTCTCAACTTGGTGACCTTGACTCAAGCTTGCATAAACATCTTGAAAGTCATTGTCAAAAGCATATTGTTCAATTAAACTTTCATGTAAAACAAAAGTATTCTTGAGTAAAGTAGTTGCATGTATAATAAGCCTAGAAAGCATATCAGAAACCTTGTTGTATATACCTTTCTTATACCTGATGACCAAGTGGAATTGCTGCAACAATCCCATCCATCGAAAGTGCCTGGATTGCTCCAATTTGGTTTGTGATTGCAAGTATCACAATGGTTGGTGATCGATGTGAATGATGGTTTCCTTTCCCATAAAATAATGTTTCCATTTCTTCACACTTTGTACCAACGCATATATCTCCTTGTCCTATGTAGGATAATTTATCACTGCACCATTAACAATTTCTGAATGGAATGAAATAGGCTTACCATGTTGTAAGAGGACTGTGCCCATGGCATAGTCACTTGCATCTGTTTGAATCTCAAAGAGTTGTCTCAAGTCTAGTAATGCTAATATTGGGGCTGAACTAATCTTCTTCTTCAAATCATCAAATGATTTTTGCTGATTACCTCCCCACTGGAAGACTTTCTTAACACTCATCAATGCATGTAACAGAGCTGCAATAGAGGAAAAATTAGCAATGAATTTCCTCCAATATTGTGCTGCCCCTAGAAAAGTTCTTACCTCCGTGACTAACTTAGGTGTAGGCCAATTCACAATGACCTCAACTTTAGAGGGGTCTATCTTCATATCAACTCCTCCAAGAATATGTCCCAAATACACTAAATAAGTTTTACCAAATTCACATTTTGACATCTTCAAAAACAATTGTTCTTTTCTCAAGACATCAAGCACCTTGTTCACATGCATGACATGTTCTCCTTGTGATTTTCTGAATATAAAAATATCATCTAAGTAGACAATGACAAACTCATCTATAAATGGTCTTGATACATCATTCATAACTCTCATGAAAGTATTTGGAGCATTGCAAGGACCAAAAGGCATAACAAGCCACTCAAACAATCCTTGTTTAGTTTTAAATGCGGTCTTCCATATGTCCTCTTCAACCATTATAACTTGATGATAACCACTTCTTAAATCTAACTTAGTGAAATACTTTTGATACCTAAATTGATCAAGCAAATCATCAATCCTTCATTGCGGATAACGATTCTTTATCATGATTTTATTGAGTGCATGGAAATCCACACACATGCACCATGTTCCATCCTTCTTGGGCACCAATACAACCAGTGAACCACATGGAAAGGTAGATGGATGAATGATACCTTTGTACAACAATTCTTAGATTTGCTTCTTGATTTCTGCACTTTCCATTATTGACATGCAATACATGCCAATGTTAGGGAGTGGAACAGCATGCTGCAGCTATATGTCATGTTGGATTCCCCTCTTGGGGAGGTAACCCCTTTTGCTCTTGAAACATCTCACCATGTTGACTTACCACATCAAACAAATCATATTTTAATCTATCATCACAACCTTTAAAATATTCAAAATCATTATCATTCTTTTTTTTTATCATGAGAAGCAAAAAAATTTTTCTTGAGTTTACTAGTGTCTTCATTTTCCTAACATTAACCAAAGATAGGTTTAGCTTTTCGCGATGAGGTCTCATAATATATTCCACCACATCTTTGAACAAATGGTACTTGTTCTCATGATCATATAAGACTAATTTCCTTTCATAGAGATATGGGCTACCCAAAACAATTCTAGATATGTCAAACAGTACAACATTTAACTCAACTTCATCAATAAAGTTTGCAGTAATTGCAAACCCGAAAATATATTTTCTTGTAACCCGCAAATTGGTATCTTTGGTTATCCAACCCAATGGGTATGGCTTATGATTAGGTAAGGTTTCAATATTCAGCTTCTTGACTAAGTCTTCAGAGATTAATTTCGCTAGAGAACCATTATCAAATAGTGTGTCAATTTTTGTATGTTTTGAGATCACCCTTACATGAAACAGTTCTATTCTTGTTTCTTCATTTGGAGTGTTATTGTGAAAATTTGAGGAACTATTACTTTCTATGGCTTATTTTCCCTTTGTGACCATGGCTATAATTTTAGTCTCATCTCCTGAATCAGGTCCAAGATGATGTAGTAGTTGTCTTTTGCTTCCCCTTATTGTTGAATTTATTAGGCCTCAATTCTAGATGATGTTTCCAACAGTGGGCTTCATCATGACCCTCTATAGAACAATGAGTATATGTGGTTTTCTCCCCTCCTTTATTAATCAATGCATTATTATTTTTTTTAGCCTTGAAACTCTTTCATTTTTCACCACCCTTGAATAGTTTCTTCTTACCCTCATCTTGTATGTTTTTCCCTCTTGCCTCAAGGTGTGTAGCTTGCACACAGACCTCATCTAGACTAGTGGAATTAAACATGAAGATGGTATGTTTTGAGGAAACTATGAAAACCACCTATGTACTTCAACAAAGTTCCTTGGATATGCAAATCAACTCCTAACATAAGAGCTCTTCTCTTGAATTCATGAGTATAACCTTGCACACTATGACCTTTCAATTGTTTAAAATTTTTCCAACTCATAATAGATTTTTTCATGTAAGCTAGAAGATAGAACTTATGTTTAATGGAAGCAATAAAATTTGACTAAGACATTGATGTATTACCGTGTTTTTTAATCTCCTCGTGTGTCTTTGCTTCCCAGCATACAAGTGTTGAACCCTCCATTCTCAAGGAATCCAATTGAATCTTTATGTCATCTTCTTAAATGTTCTGAATTTTGAAATAAACTTCCAATTGATGAATCCAATTATCCAGGTTCTCTGCATTCACTTCACCATTTACATTGGAAGCTCAAATTTAACGTCAAGTTGAAGTAAGGGTGATTTACCAGTTCCTTTGGAAGTATGTGTATGAACAAATGGAAGAGTTGTGGCAGTGGAAGATGATGCTGAGGAAGGTGAAGGTGGTGGTGAGGATGATGGTGGAATGGATGGTCGTTTCTTACAATCTCCATGGCCTCCTACTCCTGGATCACCCTATCCTCTTGGAGGACTTGAACTCTCTCCTTGCATCCTTACATTCCTTTCCTCATAGAGGACATTAACCATCTCAGTCATATCAAAGAATGCATTCCTGAATGCTCTCTCATCTTCTGTCATGATAGGTTCTCCTTCATGAGACATGCTCACTGAAGACTCAAATTCTACTTGAGGATGTGTTGGTGTTGAATACTTTGGAAACCTTTCCCTTCATCCTCTTGACCCAACTGCAAGGCTCTCAACCAACTTCCCTTCTCCTCTTTTGAGTTTTAACTTTGTAAGCATGACACAAACTTGCAAACAATTAGATCCCTTCTTTCACAACAAAACCGAAATAACCTGAGATATGATCCCAAAAATGATCTAAATGGAGTATGTTAGTGTTTTTGTGCTAATTACTCTTTCATATTATGAATTAAATGTTTTATGTGTGCTTAAGGGTTCACGTTTTCTTGCAAATTATCAAGTTTCATGAGTGTTTTTCATTTCAATTTAGTGAGAAATTTAACATAAAAAAAATTGAACAACAGAAAATAAAATAAAGAACATAAACATACATAACATTAACACGGGTATTTGATGAAGGAGTTCACCCCTCCTGGGCTACGTCTCCTTGGTCCAACTTCCATGGCTTGGGCCTCTATATTATACTCAAATTGTCAAATTTACCTGTATAAAATGATTCTTTTCTCATGTAACCTACTCTAATGAGTCCATAATGGCTCAAAATGGTCAGTTAGCCTCTTTCTGAGCCTGAATTGGTCGAAAACTTCAAAATTTATGACCATTTTAATTTTTCCCACTATTTTAGGCCCTAAACTAGCTAACTGCAACTAAAACTGGCAGTCCGACGAATCTGGGGTCTACCAAGTTAATCCAGAATTAATATTAAGTGGAATTTTTAGCGCTAATTAAGCACAGTTAACATTAAACTCACGCTTTAAACTAATCCAAAATTAATTCTAGATTAGGCACATAATAAACAAGTTTAAGGTTAAAAAAATCGTGGTTTAGATCTTTAATCCTCCTCTTAGTTCAAGAGCTCCGCCGATGGTCGTGGCACAATGGTCATGTGACTCGGGGGTTGGCCCCCGACTTGTCCCGCCATACACATTGTTTAAACATAAATATATGTCAGTGCCTATGGATGTTAAGAACTATCAGGTAGGTGGGCCGGTAACGCGTGCGGTTGTATGTGGTAACCCTGGCGCCTCCACACGGACTTGAACCAAAAAATTTACACTATATTTCAACTTGTGGGGGGCATCTACCGACACGAGGCTGCACTACATTTCCTCACTCGGTTGGCTTAAAAATTAACTAATGAAACTTCACCACGTCACCCAAATTCAGATGATTGTTATGCTGCCATTTGGTAGCTTACCATTCGTCAGAAAAATTGCCAAAAAAATGAGCCTGCACAGTCAGAATTTCCACATCATCAGTACAGACTGCTGACTAGACATCTAACTATCATTATTTTTTTATTTTTCTTGTTTAGAAAATCAGACAAAACTCGTTTCCGGGAGCATATGGAGAACATTTTTCGTGAAACAAAGTGCGTCGGATTTAAAACGGTGAACACTACGCGTTCATTTAGGTTTCAAGACAATTTGAGAAATTTTATTTTTAAGCTTAAAATTGAGCCCCTTATTGTTATAGCATCATTTTTCACCCTCAAGTGATTCATGATTGTCTTTATGGCTTTGGGCACCCATTCCTACAGACTTGAACAAAATTCATTAAAAAACAGTGTTAAAATTCCCATACGCGGGTATGCCCAGACTTTTCCGCGTGTATACGCGAGTCCACATATACTTTTCCATGTATGCCATTAAAATCATTAAAAAATATATAAAAATTCCCTATTTTCGGGTTGGGTTGATGGTTACTCCAGTAGTTCAACCACCCCAGAACGTGGCCAACTGTTTCGAACTGATTGAAACTACTTTGAGGGAGTATAAAAGCCCCTCATGTGCATGGCCTAAGGGAGAGAGAAATTTTATAGATATTATACTCTGTTGGAATCCCTAATTCAAGTCTAATTTCCCGTGCCCCCTGCACTTTCCCAGATTTATACAGGAAACCCTTGTTTCCTGGAGATGTTCATCCGTTTATATGCCATCTCGAGTGCACAAGTCTTGAAAGTATCTTAGCGAGGCAAGGGCGGGATGGATCCAGATGACGGTTTGCTCAAAGATCGTGGAAGGATTCAGGTGATCTCTCCACTCTTTACTTCTGTACATGCTATTCGCAATAATGAAGAACCATCTTGTTCCTGAACTTCTGTGTTAGTATCTATTTGTATATGTGAAAAGATTGATTATTAAGCATTTATTATAGTTTATATCATATTTCACATGGATTAAACTAACGTTTAAGAGAGATATATGCTGTACAACTAGGTTTCCGTGCATGTTCTTTCTTGTTTTCCAGGTTGGAGAGGAAGAAGGGTTGCTGGGGGTTTGGACCCCGCGGGATCTACATCGAACGTAGGACTACAGGTGAGTTCTGCTATCGTTGTTATTTGGTTTTTAGCATTGAAGTGTGGTTGTGTGTGAGCCCTTTTGAATAGCATGCCCTGCTCTGTGGAGGTTTTGACCCAACAAACCTCTAGGGTGTTTTTCCCCGAAACACTTATCACTAGATCATTGGAGGAGGCCATCAGGAAGCTAAAGAATTTTTATGAGAAATTAAATTGCAAATCCAAGACTAAGAAGTAGTGGAAATTTAATGCAAAGAATAAAGTAAAATGGTATAAGAAGAGAAAAAGATCTTAAGACACATATAACAAATATAATGCAACATCGCCTAAGAAGTTCAATGCATCTGACATAGGATAGGGATTTCAACCTGAGGAGAAGAACAAGGGTGTGGGATGGAATCCTTTACAATGTTGGATATGTGGCAAGGATCATTTTGAGAGAGATTGTCCACAGCATCAGGGTGGCAGACCGTATATTTACAGTGCTCAAGAATCACAAGCAGTGGGGGATGTTGGACATAGTATTCCTCAGATCTATGGAATGTCAAATAATAAGAAGGAATACCACCAGGAATCTATTATCGAGATGGATGGTAACGTTTGTGATCAAGTTGTTCCCATTTTTATTGACCATAGATCCAATTATAGTTATGTTAATATTGACTTGGTGGATAAGTGTGGTTTCAGTAAGGAAGTGCATGCATAGTCTTGGTTAGTGCAGTTGGCTAGAGGCACTAATAAAATAGTACATCACTCAGTAAGAGGTTGTGTATTTGAACTGAATGGTAAGCCTACATCAGCACATTTGAATGTACCCCCATTGAGATAATATAGTATTTTTTTTGGTATGGATTGGTTGTATCTTCATAGGACCAATGTGGATTGTTATGACAAGGCTATTGAGTGTTTGGATGAAAATGGGGAAAAAGGAATATTGCAAAGTAAGAAGAAGGAAACGTCAGTGAGAATGATTATAGCTATGCACGCAAAGCGCAATTGCGGGAAAGGGTGTCTGTTATTTGTAGTGCATATTTCCAGTGATAAAGGTAAGAAAGATGAGGATGTCAATGCCTTGAAGAAATATTTGGTTTTACAGTAGTTTCAGGGTGTGTTTCCAATAGAGATTCCATATTTACCACCTCACAGGGAAGTGGATTTTTTTATTGATTTGGTAATAGGGGAAACACTTGCATCAAAGGCACCATAAAGGATGATTACACCATATTTAGTGAATTGAAGTTGTATTTAAAGGAAATGCTTGACAAGGGGTACATTAGGCCAAGTGTGTCATCATGGGGTGCATCGGTATTGTTTGTGAAGAGAAAGGATAGTACTCTCAGGTTGTGCATCAATTACAGGAAGTTGAACAAGGTGACCATTAAGAATAGGTATTTGATGCCAAGGACATATGACTTGTTTGACCAGTTGAAGGGAGCAGTAGTGTTCTCGAATATTGAGTTGAGATTCTGATACCATTAGGTATGCATCAAAGTAGAGGAAATTTACAAGACTACCTTTCGAACCAGGTATGGGAATTATGATTTTTTTCTAGTTTAATTTGGTTTGACTAATGCTACATATAATTTTATGTGCTTGATGAATATTGTGTTGCATCCTTATCTGGATAATTTTTTATTGTATTCATTGATGATATATTCATATATTATAAGAATGAAGAAGAGTTTGTTGAACATCTAGTAGTAGTATTGAGATTTCTAAGGGAGCATCAATTGTATGCAAAGCTTATCAAATGTAGCTTATTTTAGACAGAGGTACATTACTTGGGGCATGTAGTTTCTAAGGAAGGCATAGAAGTGGATCCATAAAATATAACACCCATCATGGAATGGGAAACTACTAGAAATGTGGATGAGGTAAGATTGTTCATGGGACTAGCAGGTTATTATAAGAGGTTCATTAGAAAATTCTCTAATTTCCTAGATCATTACCTCATTTCAAAGGAAATATAATAAATATGAATGGACAGAGGAATGTGAAGCCAGTTTCGAGCAGTTGAAGTAGTTGTTGACAAATGCATCAATTCTAAAAATCGTGGATCCATACAAATATTTTTCCGTGTGTACAAATTCTTGCAAGAGAGGAACTATTGGTGTCTTGATGTGGGAAGGCGAGGTAGTGTGATATGAATAAAGGAAACTAAATGAGCACAAGCAAAACTATGTTACACATGATCTTGAGTTGGCAGTGATCATTCATGCATTGAAGATGTTGATAAACTATCTTCTTGGTAGGAGGTTTGTATTGATGAGTGATCATAGTGGATTGAGATATCTATTTGATGAACCAAACTTAAATGCTAGAAAATCTAGATGATTGGCTATGATTAGTGAATTTTACTTCGAGATCAGGTACATTAAGGGTAAAGATAATATGGTTGCATATAATCTTAGAAGAAGAGTGCAGGTAAATCATATAGCAGTTATGAGTTCATATGGGACAGATCTATAGGATCGGATCTTACAGGCAGGTCAAAGGATGACAAGTATAGGGAGCTTATGCATAGGTTACAGTACGGTACAAGTGATCAGGATATGGACTATTGTCTCACAGCAGATGGTTTGGTCAAATTTAGGGACAGGATCTATGTGGTGGACAACAGTGAGCTCAAGAATGTTACCTTGAGGAAATTTCATGCTAAGTCATATTTAGGTCACCTAGGATGTCATAACACATTAACAGCAGTGAGAAATTTATATTATTGGTCGAATATGAGGAAAGAAGTGGCAGATTTTTTTGCTAGAGGTTTAGATTGTCAACAGGTAAAATCAGAGTGTAAGCATCTAGGCGGATTACTATAGATGATTTTTATCCCAGAGTGGAAGTGGGAGGTCATTTCTATGGATTTAATTACAGGTTTATAGAGGACCTCTAGAGAGCATGATTCTATAATTATTTTTGGTTGATAGGTTGACTAAGGTAGCGCACTTCATTCTAATGAAGTCTACTTATTCAACAAATGATGTAGCATAGGTATACATCATAGATGTAGTGATGTTGCATGGTGTACCAAAGAAGATTTTGTTAGACAAGGATGCCAAGTTAACTTCTAGGTTTTGGAAAGAGTTATTTGTAGGTTTGGGTACATATTTGGCCTTCAGTACAACTTATCATCCACAAATAGAGAGGGTGAACATGATTTTGGAGGACATGTTGAGAATGTATAGCATCCATTAGCAATGAATGTGGGAAGAGTATCTTCCACTGGTTGAGTTTGCTTAAAACAATGGGTATGAGGAGTCTCTAAGGATGAGTCTGTTTGAGGAACTCTATGGGCATAGTTATAGTACTCCTATCAGTTGGAGTGATCCAATTAGTAGGGTATTGATTGGACTGGAAATGTTGGCAGAGATGGAATAGGAAATTCAAGCTATCAAGCATAATTTAAAGGAAACACAAGATAAAAAAGATCTATGCATATCAACACAGGGTGATTAAAGAGTTTCGGGTTGGGGAATAGGTGTTCTTGCACATCAAGCCTAAGAAGATCTCCTTGAGGATTGGATCATGTGCCAATTTGGCATCTCAATATTGTGGACCTTTCAAGATTCTTGATAGGATTGGACTAGTAGCCTACTGACTTGCACTGCCTCTGATAGTGAAAGTCCGTGATGTTTTCCATGTTTCATTACTTAAGAAGTATGTTAAAGATGTTAATCACGTGATTGACTGGTATGTATTGCAAGTGGATCCTGAAGGAGAATTCCAACTAGAACCTCACTTCATTTTGTAGAGAAATATGCTCATGCTACAGAACCGAGCAATCCAGCAGGTTAAAGTGCAGGGGAAGCACTTTGGGCCTTATGAAGCTACATCAGAGATGGTTGATTAGATGCAACCTATATATCCTTCATTGTTTACAGATTGAGGAAAAAACAATCTGGTATATGTACATATTTATATATGGTTTTTATTGTAAATACCACAACGAGATGTGTTATAAATCTCCAATAAGCGGTATGGTGTTCATGATATGTTGGTTTTCTTTCAGTAGGTTGTTCATTGTAAATACTACAACAAGATAAGTTATAAAGCTTCATGGTAAGTATTTTTTTCTTTTCAGCAGTCTTGTTGGTTGTAGGTGTCACTGAACACTGAGGACGGTGTTCCCCCAATGGTGACTATTCTGTAACAAACCTGGTAAAAAATCCATGTAATAAAGTTAATAAAGGAAAAATAATAACCAAGGTCATGGGACACATATTCCAAGATGAATGTTGGGAAAAAACAGAGTGATTGAGATCATTTGTAATTAATTAATTGTGAAATTTTATGAGCACAGAAATCCTACTGCTAAATATTTATTTACTTCTTATACTTATTTTTATGATACATAAGTTATTTAATTCAAAATATTCAGAAAAAAATCGAAGTAAACACAACTAGCAGCGTACACAAATACAAGTCATTTACTGAACATCACACACATATGACAAAGGACACGTAGATTTTTCGGAAAAATATCCCAATAAAAACCCAATGCGGGAAAATTGATGGAGAAGATCTGAGGGTTATTATTATTAAGCAGCAGTATAATGATTACATCTATGGTGCCATAAAACAAATCACCCAGCAAAAAAAATCTTGGCCACAGAGAAAAATGTGAGTTATCCCTCATTTCCGTAAGTCTCGGCTAATTCAGATGAGTCATTGGTGAAACCCCAGCTAGCTCTGTGTAGTCTCTATGCTACCACTTGGTAAGATTGTGTGGCCCTGACTGAGGGACTACATCACCCTTGCTCTGCACTAATCAACTTCTCTCGGAGTCTGGTTTCAGCCCTGTCGGCTAAGAAACCCCAGTCTCCAGTTGAATTTTGGACTTTCCTTGGAGGCTCTGTGCTGTCCCTACGTGGGCCTGCATCACCCTCTATAGGGATTGTGCCACACCCTCTGATGGTTGTGGTGCCTCCACTGCATCTATGTTTCCCTTGCTCTACATTGTACTCTTGGTCCTTCGACCAATCCCTACTTCTTTAAATCACTCATATCTGATCTTCGTCTAAGCACTGCTCCATCATAAGAATTCGATCTCTTCAATTCTGTGTATATTCTCCAATTGACCCCAAGCCCTTCCTTTATACTTTTCTCGTTGACAAATCAACGGTCATGATCTAATCTCTAATAAACAACTAAGATTAGAAGAAGCTTGATCCATGTCACTTAGAAATTTCTCATCACATGATCTGAAAATGGTTTTGATAACTTGTTATGTATTTCAAGAACCTCTCACTGACTTTAACAATTAAATGATCTAGCTTTTACTTGACAATTTGCGGAATTTATGCTTGAAAGTGGTGTATGATTTTTAACTGTTTATGTGTCTTAAGTTCATTTTTTCTTGCTGAAATTTAACATGTATAAAAACAACATAATTCAGCAATAAAAAATTCAAACACAATAGAAAAATTAATCTAGGAGTTCACCTGAATCTCGTGGACTACGTCTCCTTTGAGCTTTGTCATCTTGACTCAGCTCTCTGGGATTATGGTAAGGTTTCTTTAAAAAATGCCACACTTAACTCCAATGGATACTAAACCAATCCAAAGGGCTAAGAATACCATCTATATCCCTCTCTTGGGTTTCCAAACTCTACAAACAACTTTAGGCTCCCTTTGACATGATTCCTTCTGTCGGTGCTCTGAGCTACTATGAGCCTCTAAATGGCACAAAATCCTTCATAATTCTATTTCTGTCACTGAAACCACTCTTGTTGTATCTAACACACATCAGATACAAAATATCAACTGATAAATTTCTCAAATCGAGCATTGCATCCCCAAACTAGGCTATCCTCCACGGTTTGCCCAAGGCTGCCCAAAACTTCATATCATCTTCTCAAGCTCTAGAAGTTCTAAAAATGTTCTAAAACCACTTTCATTAGATTCATAAGGTATGGATTAGCCAAATATGGCTAGTCATTTACATAAAACAGATAAAGAAAGCCCAATACACTGCTTTCACAATGATGGCCCTGATGGCTCCTTGATCTTCCTCGAAGCTAAAACTGCTAAATATTACCTCTGTTCGACCTAAAACCTATGAAAACTGCTCAGAATGTCGGAAAGACCCAAAATTAACTATTTTTGCACTCAATTTGGTTTAATAATGAGGGATTTATGGAAAAAACAAATTTTCCTAATATCCCTCGAAAACTTCCTCCAAAACTGGAGGAACTCCAGTTAAGGGCGCGAAATATGGCAAAACCCCGAAATTGTCAGAACCACGCTCCAAAAATGGCAGATGGTTATAGGTGGCATTTAACGTTGGAGGTAGGCAGGTCACATGGACCTCTGCCTTAACCACCTCTAAAACCATGTAATAAATGTTTCATACCATAGCATTAAACGTTGAAATGGTGCTAGCCACATGGGCCCAAACCCGTCGAAACTTAACCGCTACCCTTATCCGTTAACTGTTAAACCCTGGACACGGGTAGAGGTCTCGTGGTGTTGGGGCTAGCCCATTTTGTTTTCTGCCCAAAATAATTTGAAAACTCAAATACGTCTCGGCGCACATGGATTGTAAGGACTACCTGTGTCGCACGTTGGTTGGGTGGATCGTTGTTTGGTGGGAGGTCCACGGTTCAAATCCATTGGGCTACAATTTTTTTTGTAATATGCCTTTAACCTTTAACACGGGGCCACATGGTGACCTCTAGACCTACCACGTGGCATCCTGTAATTGGCTCGAAAAGCCTTATAATTTTTTTTTTTTGACAATATATTTAAAAAAGAAAAATCAAACTGAGTCAAAGGTCTTTTTTTTGGAGTTTACTTAGCAATTTCAAACCTCAATAAATTTTTCATATGACCTCGGTTTTGAGAACCGTTCATGGTGCTAGAATCACAGCGATGAGACCTTTATGGTCGTTTAGACTACAACCACTTCTGAGGACTTTCATTTTTGAGCATTTTTTAAAACTTGGACATGATCTCTTGATCACACCTCCCCATTGGGAATATTTTGAACCCCAAAAGACTGATATGTTGATCTATACCATAGATGAGAGTATATAACCCTCTTCTCTTCAGCCTCCAAACACTTGCCTTGTATGGCTAGTGACTGTGAACCACAACTAGAAAGCAATTGACACTTCCCTTCCTGGATGCGCTTGTCCTCCTGTCTAGAACTGTCTTTCTTGCACTCACTCAGAAATTTCTGGCGAGAAATTTGCAGAAGGAAACTAAACATCGCTACCTTGATCAATGATCCAAGCTGGCTCAAACAAATGAGATATTACAACATAAAATACATGCATACAACTGAAATTTTCATATGTTCAAAGGAGTATGTCTTACTATGTTAAGAAGTCCATCCACTTCTTACCAAGCCACTTCCATGGCGAATTTTGCTGCTCAGCTCTTCTTCATGTGAAACTTCGATTTTCACATCAATAATGGAATCCTTGGTTCCACCTTTGCCAGAATTTATTTCCTCTTGCTGCATGTGGTTGAGACGACTAGTTGGATGCAAAGTCCTACAATGGGAAACAACATGTCCCCTCTTCTAGCAATATGTGCAAATCTTATGCACCTTCTTTGAAAGTTGCCTTTGCCTCATCTACTTCATGTATGATTTCTTCCACATCTAGCATCTCGAAACATCATGGTTAAATCGACTACAATATTTAAAGAAAATATTTCTTCCATTTAAGCATGCAAAATTATCATGGCTTGCAGAAACACAATAAAATTGATCATGGGGAGATTTATACCTCTTGTGCTGCTTTGCATGTTCATCCTTTTTTCCTTCCTGAGGAGATGAACAAGTAGAGGCTCCAACTTTAATTTGCAGACTAACATCATTGTTCTTGTCTTAAAAATTGTCTAAACTTGCATGCTTGCCATAAGCTGCATGTCTACCATATTCTTGCTGCAACAAATTTTTAAAGCAATGGAAATCATCTTGGAAACAAATTTGATGTATTTGCATCTTAGAACTTGGAACAACATTTCCCTTTGAAGTAGCCTCACATGCTTTCATGGTTATGGAGTCTTCGCCATTAAATTTCACATAACCAAGACCAAGATTCTTGGGTCGTTCCTCAACCAAAATAGGATCAACCATGCCTTGTGCATGCTTTCCTAAACCCTTGCCTTCATAGCCCATTTTAATCATTAAGATGGACCCTATACCTCTCATATGATTTTCTAAAGAACTAGCACATATTTCTAAAGAGGAAACTGAAGACAAATTAGAGTGGATTACCTCTTCCTCACGCATGTTCTTGGTCAAAGCCTCTTGGGCTTGATGGAGCTGCATCTCCATATCATGCAATCTTTGAAGAATTTATTCCTTCTCTTTCTTCATGGCAAAAAATTTCTCACGAAGTTCAGTTATTTCTCTTCTATCCACAAACAGAATCTGCACCATGTCCTTCAATATAATAAAGTCATGCTTCATATCTTCATTGAATAATCTTGTGAAGGAGGAAACCTCACTTGTAGAAATTTTCATTATGATGTCAATGAAAAAAATTAACTTCAAAAAAGTTCACAAAGCTTTCAAAACAAATGAAAAATATTTTTTAAACCAAATGGTTGTAGAGACAAACTCTTATTCAAGCAGCCAAACAACAAACAAACTCCAAGAACTTCTTAACAAACAATTGTCAAGAGGGTTTGTGTTCCAAGGGTGACCTTGAGGTCCTTTGGGGTAAGGAAGATTCCTTCAGCCCTTTCTTCCTTTCTTTCCTCTCCAGTACTTAGCTAATTAGTAGCTATCCCTTCACCTCCAACAAACTCAAACAACAATCAGTTTGCAAACAGTAAAACAGTCAATCTTTTACACTGTTTAAACACCTTTCAAGCTATACAAGCATTAGATTACTCTTTCCAATCAAGCAACCAAGTGATCTGATACCAACCTGATCTGAAAATGGTTTGGATAACTTGTTATGTATTTCAAGAACCTCCCACTCAGTTTAACAATTAAATGTTCTACTTGTACTTGACAATTTGCGGAATTTATGCTTGAAAGTGGTGTATGATTTTTAACTGTTTATGTGTCTTAATTTTATTTGTTCTTGCTGAAATTTAAAATTTATAACAGAAACATAATTCAGCAATAAAACATTTAAAAAAAATAGCAAAATTAATATAGGAGCTCACTTGAATCTCGTGGGCTATGTCTCCTTCGAGCTTTGTCATATTGACTCGGCTCTTTGGGATTATGGTAAGGTTTCTTTTACAAGTTCCACACTTAACTCCAATGGATACTAAACTGATCCAAAGGGCCAATAATACCATCTATATCCCTCTCTTCACTGTCCAAACCCTACAAATAGCTTTAGGCTCCCTTTGACATGATTCCTTATGTTGGTGCTCTGAGCTAATCTGAGCTTATAAATGGCACAAACTCCTTAAAAATTATGTTTCTATCACTGAAACCGCTCCTGATATATCTAGCACAGATCAGACACAAAATATCAACTGATAAATTTCTCAAATCGAGCACTGCATCCGCAAACTAGGCTATCCTCCACGGTTTTCCCAAGGCTGCCCAAAACTTCATATCAGCTTCTAGAGCTCTGGAATTTCTCAAAATGTACTGAAACTACTTTCATTAGATTCCAAAGGTATGAATTAGCTAAATATGACTATTCATTTACATAAAACAGATAAATAAATCCCAATACATTGCTTTCTCCATGATGGCCCTAATGGATCCTTGATCTTCCTCGAAGCTAAAACTACTGAAGATGACCTCTATTCAACCTGAAACCTATGCCAAACTGCTCAGAATGTCGAAAAGACCCAAAATTGACTATTTTTGCACTCAATTTGGTTCTATAATGAGGGAGTTATGGAAAAAAACAAATTTGCCCAATATCCCTTGCAAACTTCCTCCAAAACTGGAGGAACTCTAGTTAAGGGCACTAAAGATGGAAAAAGCTTGAAATTGTCGGAACCACGCTCCAGAAATGGCGCATGGTTATAAGTGGCATTTAATGTTGGAGGTAGGTGGGTCACATGGACCTCTGCCTTAACCGCCTCTGAAACAGCGTAATAAATGTTTCATACCACAACATTAAACATTGAAATGGTGTTGGCCACATGGGCCTGAACTCGTTGGAACTTAACCACTACCCTTATCTGTTAACCGTTAAACCCTGGTCGCAGGTGGGGGTCTTATGGTGTTGGGGCTAGCCCTTTTCGTTTTCCACCCAAAACAATTTGAAAACTCAAATATGCCGTGGCGCACATGGATTGTAAGGACTACCCATGTGGCACGTTGGTCGGGTAGATCGTTGTTTGGTGGGAGGTCCACGATTCAAATCCGTTGGGCTACAAAAAATTTTGTAATATGCCTTTAACCTTTGACCTAGGGCCATGTGGCAGCCCATAATTGGCTCGAAAAACCTTATAATTTTTTTTTTGACAATATATATATATATTAAATCAAAATGAGTCAAAGGTCTTTTTTTTTGGAGTTTACTGGGCGATTTCAAACCTCAGTAACTTCTGCATATGACCTCAATTTTGAGAACTGTTCATGGTGCTATAATCGCAGTGACGAGACCTTTCCAACCATTCAGATTGAAACCACTTCTGAGAACTTTCATTTTTGAGCATTTTTTAAAACTTGGACATGGTCTCCAGATCATCACATGTGTAAATTAATTCACTTTAATTTTTCAATTTCCCTAAGTTATACCTAGGGTCCCCATTAAAAATTTTTATTATTTCAATATCTTTTACACCAGATGAAAATTATTCAAATGCTTTTTGGGTCTTGTAGATCTCCTGTGTTCTAGCCCCTCCACCAAGTTTAGGAGCTAGAGCACATCTAATGCTACCCCAAAATATCAACATTAATGGCTATGTAAATTGGAAAAAGGCAATGGCAAAGCTTTGGAAAGGCACGAGGCATTTATTAGCATTTTATTTATGAAAATAATGGAAATTAGGAGAAAAGGAAGGTGAAAGGTCACAAGTTTCATGTGAGGAGGAAAATAAAGGAAATAATGGAAAATGAAGAAAATAGAGGCCTCGTTGTTAACAAGGCTTATGAGGATCAATTCATATCCTTTTTCAGTTTTATCATGGAGCTATTTTATTCTCTCATACTTTTCGACACTTATATTTTTCTTGGATTACCCTTGGAGGAGTGTGGCATACTTGGGATTTAGAGCAAGAAGGCAAAGTAAAGCAAGGAAGTGCAAGAGGACAGTGGGATCAACAAATACAATTGGTTTTTCTTGCAGGAACCGAGTTTCATGTCTAATTTCATTGCTAGTTTTGGCAAGCATGGAACATGCATATGATTTCTTATTTGTGATGTTTCATTGGCATGGAAGATTTCCTGGATTGACAGCATAAAAAAATTTAGGGGCGAATTTTATCCCATGTGTGAAATTTTATTGGTTTCATATTTTAGAGGGGCCAAGTTTTTAAATTATACACCTTTTCAATAGTTAGCCCAAAATATATTTAAAAAATAAATGATTGTTATATTTTCTCTAATTAAAAGTAGGGCGGATAAATATTACTAAGTCCGCTTCGCCTGGTTTGGTCGTAGAATTTTCTTAGCATCAACCTCGATTTGCAAATATGGGACTAGTTAGGGGCTATTTAGCCATCTCCATTCCTAGAAAATCGTTGAGTTCTCCTTGGATTTTAGGGCCCAAGGGTTGGGAATTTTATTGAGGTAGGTTCTCGATTATATTCAACCATTTTAGAACTCCCTTCTTGATTTAGAGTTCCATTTTCCACCGTTGACATCAAGTTTGATATTCCAAAGCACATGGTCACATCATGAATATATTTGCTTAGTTTCCATGATGGTGCTTCAATGAGTTGAAACATGTGAACTCAGCTAAGGTATAAGCCATTGAAGCAGAACTCTGAAATCGAGAAAAGGGGTTTTACACAATCAATCGAACTACAATTTTGTTCGAATTTTCCTATATTTGCGCAGGAATCTGTTATGATTTCTGTTAAGTTTAAAGTTAGGAATTTTAGATAAAATAACAAACAATTTGACCGTATCTTAAGGTAGGCTATGATATGCTTCAAGAAATTTTTTTTTTTCTTGTAGGCTATGACCTAGTTCAAGATTTGTTTTCTTTTTAATGTCTCTCATAATATAGCTCAGAAGCTATTTTAAATTAATCTATCCAGCCAGAACAGGGTAGACTCTAGATTGAATGGTCCTTGTTCTCTTACTCATTGGGAATATTTATTCTGGTTTCATGATGGTGCTAATGTGACTCGAAACAATTGAACTCGTCCAAGGCGGAAGCCATTGAAGTGGAACTCTGAGAAGGAAATCGAGAAAATGGGTTTTCCATAATCAATCGAATGACAATGTTGTCCAAATTTTCCTATATTTTTGCAGGAATCTATTTTAATTTTTTTTAAGTTTAAAGTTAGGAAGTTTGGATAAAATAACAAACAATTTGACCGCATCTTAAGGTAGGCTATGATATGCTTGAATAATTATTATTCTTTTCTTGTAGGCTATGACCTAGTTCAAGATTTATTTTCTTTTTAATTTCTCTCATAATACAGTCAAGAAGCTATTTTAATTTAATCCATCCAGCCATGATAGGGTAGAATCTATAGTGAATCATCCTCATTCTCTTACTCATTGGGCATATCTACTTTAGCATGCCTTTTTGTGGGTTTGGAAATGAATTTTATAGTTTGCATATAAAACTTATTTTATGTGTTTCTGTGAAACTGGTTGTCACTTTGTTCATGCCTTACATGAACCTGGCTTTGTGTCAAACCAAAGTTTACTTAATATCTACATGGGAATTTTTTGACTTTGTATGAGCTAGCACAGGTGATAGAAAGGATGGGTAGAAGGTTTGGTACCAGAGGTAGAGTTAAAGAGGAACATTTAATCAAACACTACAAGATTACCCTCATGGGGGAAAGGATCACAAAAAGGCCACAATAATCCCTCGAGAGAGAAAGAAGATGCTGCTGCATGTTGTGGTAACAATTAGAGTATGGTGCATCATCGTATATTAAAGTCCCATTATCATGCCCTCAACACTTAGATTGTTGGTAAACTTTGCCTTGCAGTGTAATTTTAAGTATAAAATTATTATGATGAATTTTCATTGAGGTCTATTGCAAATATTAATTGAAACATGAAATTTTGTAGCTTCTGTATCGAGGAATTTATTGACAACATCTCGTCTAATGCAGAGGAGAGAGAAAATATTTTAAAAGCAGAATCTGGAAAATTTAAGGCTATAATTAGAAAAGTGGAAAGCTTGCACAATCTTGGTAAAAATTTTCTATTTTCATATAGCTTACCTAATTTTGTGACTCCTTTTTATATATATTCCAACAAAATTGAACCTTTCCCTATCAATCTATATGCTTGAATTTTGATGGGATTTTTCTTGTTGAATTATCTAACACCAGTTAGTTACATTTTTATTAGCAGTGCTGATACTAATTTATGAAGGAATGAAATAGAATACATATATAACCATAAATACAAATATGCAATGGAAATAACACTTCATTTCATTAATATCAAAGAACTGAAATTTGTTTATAGACAGAATGGAAATAAACTAGCTAGGGCGTTGGTAGCTTATCTCTGAGAAGCGATGTGGCAGCTACAAGCCTGTGAACTATGTTACAATGAGGCTCAAGCTCCTATTTATTATTTAGAAACAATGGAAAACCATAAAAATCTAAAAACCTAACCCTAGAATATGAAGCACCAAAACTATGGGCCCCATTTGGGTAAATTGGTACATCAACTTCCCAGAGATGTAACTTTGGCATACGATCTTTGTTTGATGCGCACAACACCTCGTTAGAAAGATCTATCTGAGAAATACAACTTTCGATGTGAGAAACATAAAAGAGACTTTTCTTTTATTGCAGGTTTTCCCAAAAAGCATCGTATAGGGCCTCAAAAAAGCTCTGGAAGTTCAAGACCCGAAAAGATGCTAAAAATAGTAAATTGAGCTACAATTAAGGAAACTAAAAACTGAAAGAAACAATGGTGGGGCCCCAAGTGGAATAGGTGGGTGGCCACCAATATCCACATGGATAATCACTCCCCCCTTAGGAATCAATGATCCCCATTGCGTTGAGTACCTACATGAGATGAGGAAACTTATGTTGAACTTGGTCCCTAGTGAACCACTGGCCTTGGTGTAGGAGTTGTCCAGCTTTGACAACCCGATACAGTTGGATCTTCTGCTCGTGAGTGTTCTTGATTTTCATGTCCATGATGCGATACATGGTGGAATGTTCCATATAGTTTGGGTTTAACTCTATTGGTGTGATTTTGCTGTCAAGATAAATCCCCTCTACAGACAGCGACGATCTCTCTAGCCCTAGAGTGGTTCTAGCAATAGGAGATTCTTTCTAACGCAAAGCTTTATTAACTAGGGTTTACAATGCAATGATTAAAGAGACATAAATACATTTTTCCAATCGCTATGCTTGAATCCATTGACGGTGACCTAGATCCACGATCCTTGTAGGCCCGCTTCCTACTACTAAGACAATAGAAAACATGATACAATACATAATAAACGTAAACAATAGCTATCAAGCAGAACAAGGAGTACCAGAATATTTTCATAAACATGTAGAAAAATATATAAAGAAAACATCAGATGTTATTATTGATAAATTACAAAAGGAGAGTTTACAACCAGGCCTTGATGTTGGAGGGTTCCTTAGGTGAAAATCTGAGTCCTTCACCGAATCTCAAAAAGCATTATTTCTCCCATGAACTTAGGCTTTATCACGATGCTAGCATGCAAAGGGATGAGATTTCATATGAGTCTGACAATGATCAACCAAGATTTAAACTTGGGGGAATGAGGGATGTGGATTTATAGGAAGGGAAAAGAAGTTGGGAGCCCATAAAAGGAGTAGGAAGGCCCACTTTCTAAGGGATGATCCTCCATGGATGAGATCAAGGCTCTCAAATGAGAGAGCTCGACCTTACCATCATTTTTCAACAACCAACTCGCCCCCCTTATGCTTCTAGAGGTTGAAGCTTCTCCTCCATTTGAGGAAACACTTCCAGAAATGGATCAGCGCAGTTTTCCAAGAAATTAGGTCACTGACAGCACTGGGCCAGAACTGTGAAAAATAGATCAGCGTGGTCATGGCACTAGGAAGAGCACTAACCCAAGAAACTAGGAATTTGACCAAGTTTCTCCAGTAATATTTCAAGGAAGTCTTATTTGGATCTTCAAGGGGATATGTTAGCATATTTCTTGACAATGGAAACATTGCACAGGACTTGTCACGGGGCATTTCAGGATCAGGGATGGGAAAATGAGCATGGTGACAAATTATTATGTAACAGATGCCCCCTAAAGCATGAAGGCAGAACAGGGAGTGATGGAATAAATTCTTTATGAACCAAGGCAAAGAATGCAGACCACCTTTGAAAAACCTACCAAATCAAACATTTTACAATATATGACATCTCTGGTATGAATATTCCTAACTACATAATGTTGCACTAGTCATCAAATGACATATGAATGCACATAATGGTCGCAACCATCTGTCTAAAAGAAATCATAGAAAAGGATCTCTGGTATGGATGCATCCATCTGTATTGATAGGATCATGTATACAAGCATGAATACTCAATAACTCCTCACAGCTTGGACCAAAAATCAGATGTGATCCAGGGTCTTCACCACGATCTCAATCAACACAATGTACGAATCTAGTCATACGAATAAATGTGTTGGTGTCGAACATGGTAGAGACCACCTAATTACTAGTCAATGATGAGAATTGTTAACATGCATGAGAGAGATGAAAAATAATGATGATGGACCTCAAGGTGAAACAACACAATCTACAAGTACGAATGAAGGTGTTGAATTCGAACACTTGCATAATAATTCAATCGAAGGTCAATGATGTGAACCTGTCGTCGAACACAAAGAAATTTCCATTGAGGCATGCAAGCTCCAAGGTACTCAAAGAAGTTTCTAAATCATCTTCCTCGATAATGAGCTAAAGTTGACAGGAAGTTATTCATCGAAGGAGGGCCATGATGACTCCCACACCATTTACATGAAACAAAATATATCTTAAGATTATAGGATTTATTCAGGATTGTAACAGAGGAGGTCAGATAAGAAGAGGATGTTTGACAAAAAGGACTTATCTTGAACATATTGGCGAGACGACTCTGGAGTGTGGTAGAATTTGACTCAAATAGGATCAGAGGTCATGTTGAAAAAATTGGTAATCAGATGAGAGGAAAATGGATTTCCCAAACCCATGGAGGAAAAGTGACGAATGTGGGATATCCCCAACCCGACACGAACTACAAATGAGTGTCATGTTCAAGAGCGACAAGCTGCCCAAAATACACATAGGATGTTCACTTTCAATTTTTCCCCGTTATTTCTAACGAGAACCTCTTTATTTTTTATATCCAGCGTGAAGAGGATAGCATATACTGAGTGTGTAAGTTCATTCTTCGAATGAATCCATCCTAGTAAGTTTAATGAGCCCTAGGGAGGAGGAACTTTGTCTCGTCATGGTGACAAGTCTTTCATCATTTAATATTTAACGAGTCCAATGAAAGGTAAACTCGGTAACTTTTCATGTTTAAGGAGTTTGAAAAGAAAAAAAAATAAAACTCCATCATGTCCCTTTTCGTAAATTGTCTATTGAATCTGAAAAGGTAGAAAAATATGTCCGAGAGAACCTCTTGACCATGTTTGATTAAGGTATTCATTTTTTGTAAATAGTAAATCATAGCCCGAAAAAGCGGTAAATGTATACTAATATCATGTCAATTCATTCACTTTAACAAGTTCGAAATGACAAGTACTTGGAAATATTTTCATTTTTTGATAGTCAAGAAAGAGCTAAAAGTTGACTCAAAGGGGGTTCCTTTTTCATAAACATTTAAATGATCCCGAGAAAGAGATAAAATTCAACTCGTTTGCATCAAAAACAATCATAAATGGTGTGGAAGTCCTGTACTGCACATAAACAACAAACATCATGGATATCAAGGAAAAATAATAAAATATTGGCAATTTTTTTTCAAAAATCTATAAATATACCAAAAAACAAATTCATTTTCGCCTTCCTCTTTTGAGAAGATAATTTTGTCCATTTTCCCTCCGAATTTCAATTCAGCGGTGTGGCCAATCCATGACACCATTCGTCGATCCGTCAGTGTCAAGTAAGAGCTCTAAACCTCCTTTTCAATTTGATTCCATTCATTTTCCATTTATTTCTGAATTAGGGAGTTTAGGTGGAATAATTTCAAACTTTAAAATCGCCTATGACCAGCGTGATTCAAGCTATCAGGGTCACGTTGGTCATGTTTAGCCCATTAGGGTAACACACCACCAGCACCAAATTATTTCGAACAGACGCGTTGGCCACGGCAAAGATTTTAAAAAAAGAAAATCACCTAACTCCATTGTTGGTTTCTAAAAAAAATTCAATGAAAGCTCCTAAAAAACCAATTGGACATGTTTTGTAGGTGTTTTCATCAAATATTTCAGTCGAATGGAAGGAATGAGGCCATGAGGTGGAAGACCACCAGGCTTTGCAGAACCAAACTTGCGTCAATGCTTTGCACAATTGCGAGTTGTTGAAATTCTTCCAAACATCCAATCTAAGAGCTCAGCTAGAGCTACTCCAATACTTAATCAGTATTTGGGATGTGGAATGACAATTTTTTATCATCGGGGACCAAGAGTTATAGCTAGATTTGATAGCATCTATTTCATCACTAGACTGTCCAGGAGAGGGGAGAGGATCCAACTCTCTAGAGCTCGCATGGGGGTGAGATTACCAACAAAATCATCCGGAGATACTGTCCTGGGGTATAGGAAACAAAGAGCTATAAGGTATACATTTCTTCCATCAGAGTGCTTCCCATGCACATGATATGGCATTGCATCATGCTAGTGGCAGGAGCCTAGGTGTTGCATGAGGCAATGAAATCTCAATTCCAATACACGGTGGACTACTTTTCCCCAATAATGTTCAACTGGTGTGAGGGGTTGTTGGCTAACTTAAAGAACCAAATAACCAAGTGCAAGACAGGGAGACTGAAACAGTTCGTGTACGGGTCAATCCTAGTGACCTTCTTTCTAGAGAAAGTACCCCTATTCCAGTACTAGTGGTTATAGATCCATGATCTAGCCCTGATGGATCCAAGGCTGATGATATGGTGCGACATCATGCTGTGACAAGGTGGGGGGCAAAAAATGAATTTCCCCACAACCTTGTTCAGTTGGATTTGTTGTAGCTCCTAGAGATAGCCTTGAGTTACAGAAGATCAGTGCCTAGGACATCTTAAAATTAGAGGTCAAATATGGACAATTGTATAAATGCCTCTGACAAAATATGGAATCAAGAGAACAATGGTATTGGTGGTTCAAGAATGGAGAAGACCATTGGAGCCTACTTCATGTGAATTCCCTATATTGTGAGAGAGCTCAAGAGGCTGTGAGGCTTGATGAATTTTAAATGGGCCAAGTTTAAAACAATGAGCAGACGTTTTAAAATATGCATGGAGCATTGAGAAAGAACTGAGAAGGAACCCACCAAATACAAGCTTAAGAAGATTAAGAATATGTCCCCCGTGAACTCAGAGGAAACGGATATGGATGAGGGCATGCAGAAAGCTTAAAACATGAGCGTTAACACCTAAGTGTTATACAAACACGAATTCATGGATAAATTTGTAGACTACCAGTAGCTACATTACACGAACCATCAAAGCAGCGGAGCATGAAAGGTGATTATACATAAAAAGGAGATCATTGATAATGTTATCACTATTAAAATTTTCTAAATTTAGTCAATTCATACTTGTTTCTAAGTCATGGTAATAGATAGGGTTTGAGTCATTTTTATTTTTTATAGGGTCTAAGCCATAGGTTTAGAGTTTCATTTCATCACCAAACAAAGTTCATAAACCTTGATTTACACTTTAGTAGTCTCATGCCACGTTTTGAAAACCATATCTTAAGTCTTTTTCAAAAAAATTTCGAATAAGCCACGAAACCATGTTTTCGTAGCGCACTCAGTGTAAAAAACTGCTTCTGTGCTACGAAAACGCTGGTCTTTTCGTAGCGCAAAATCCCAAAATCACACTACCAGTGCTACGAAATCAGGGTTTCGGAATTTTCGATTTAGCTGTCACATCCATCAACTTGGGGTTAAATTTTCATGATTATGGTGTCAGTCCACGATTGTGGTGTCAGTCCATGAATCCTCATTCATGCATGTAACCATCCAAAGCATTTATGAAATCATTATGAGATTCATTAGCAGTCATTTGTAATTGGTCCTTAGCAAATTTGAAAAGGGAATTGGTTATCATTGTTTTTATCTCATGCAATGAAAGCATTGTGTGCATATCTATTGCTTAAAGAGAAGCTCATGATAAGATACCGGAGCTCTCATTAAGTTTTCAAGCGAGGCAGAGTTTTCAATCAAGCGAGGCGGAATTCAATTGGTAATAATGTCATCAGTTTCGATTTCCAATTAAGTAAGTTTGAAAAGAATTTCTGACTGAAACAAGGTTTTTAATCAAGCGAGGCAGAGTTTTACATCAAGCGAGGTTGAACCCAATTTTCAAGTGAGCCAGTTCATCCAACAAGGAAGTTGATTACAGATTTGCTGAAGACACAGGGTTTTCAGGAAGAAGATGACAGAAGAAAAAAGACATCACCAGTCTGGTCACTTCTTGAGGACAAAACCTCAAGGTTTAGAAACCCTCACAAGAGATAAATCTGTTGAAGAAGCCTTCAAGAAGGTAGGGTCTTGGAGGTTCTGTGAAAATCTTCAAGGAGGGCATAATCAAGTTACCAAATAGTTTGCTACCAACTTCACAGGGTCAAACACAAAGGTTGGTTTTCTCAATTTACCAATTTCTCCTGAAGTTATATCAGCAGTGAGAGAAATTCCAAGAGGGAATGAGACATGGTTCAAGAATTTTAGGTTTGAAATGCAACCCTGCAAAATCTTTTTGAAACCAAAGTTTATGGATACTAATTTGAATAAAGTTGTGCCAATAAGTTATGTCAAGGATGCATTTGCTAACCTTCTGTACAATATCCAAAGGTACTTCACCTGCGAAGGGAGATATCACAAGGTGTACACTTATCACTTTAAACTCTTATTGCACTTCACAGGAATAATCTCTCTAGACTTACCTTTCTTTCTATTTCTAAGTCTGGTCAAGATGGCGGACAAAGTTTAGATGAAATCTCAGGCATGTGAAACCTCTTTATTTCATCATGGTCTAGTCAAGTTAATAATTTTGCATGAGCTTCAGAAAGTGAATAGAGAATGGTCTGCATTTCTCTTTTTGAGTGGAATAGGGGTTGAAGGAACAGGTGCTAGCCCTCAAGTCAAAGAAACATCTTCATCAAAGACTACTAAACCTGCATAAACAAAATCAAGAAGGTTTGTTAAGCTTAAGCCCAGGAAACAGATTAAAGAACCAATGTTAAATACATCACTGAATATCCAAAGGAATCCTCAATCTACATAGAAGAAGAGAACTCAGGTCAAAAAGACAATTCAGGAACAATCAACTAGTAAAATAGCTCAGAAGAAGTTGACTAGGAGTCAAAGGTCAAAGGAGAAGGGTAAGGTTGTGGTCACAAATGAAAATTTGCAATTAAGAGGTGACTTGAATGATATATTACAAGCTATTGACATTGAAGAGTCCGCCCTGGTTCAAGCAAAGTTCATAAAGCTGGATACAGGTGGCAAATCAAAGAAATTGAAAACATCCAAAAAAATAGACTTTGAGGATGAGATGTTAGAGTTTGTTTTTAAGCCTAGAAAACCACTGACTAGGCAGGCTAAGAAAATGCAACAACCAGACATGGAGATAGACCAAACAGGAGGTGAGGATGCAAATTTTTTTGAAGAACCAATTAATACATCATCTCAAATACTTGAAGAAGACAGAAACAAAGTATTTAATACTCAGAGAGAAAGGAGTAGTTATGAGGAGGTTAAAGACAAACTTAGAATTGCAAACATTGAAATTGATAAATTGAGGAAGAAAATGAGAATGCATGCTCTATAAAGGTAAAACTTTGACAGGTTGAAATGTCTGTGGGAGCTAGAAAAGGTTTCAAACAGTGAGTCAATCAGCAGTCAGGATCAATTATTCATATGGACTGTCCCTGCAATCAAGGAAGAAAATTTAATAAGGATGGTTAATACCAAACTGAGAGCTAACAATAGAAGGCTTAAAAGGCAGGTTGAAGACCTTCAAATATAGCTAGCAAAGCCTGAAGATCAACCACAACAAAAATCTGTGTAAACAGTAAGTGACATCTCCTAACACATTTTTGGAGTTTTGTGGAAGGTTTCATTTTTGAAAGCAGTTCAAAGTTGGTTTTTATTGATTTTGAGGGTATATATATAAATGGAAGGATGGCAGTAAAGGTGGGAAACTTAATTTTTTGGAAACAAGCTGTGAAAAGAAAAGACACAGCAGTTTCGTAGTGCGCTACGAAACTACTATAGGTGTGTCATGCACAGCAGTTTCGTAGCGCGCTACGAAACTGCTGTAGGATGCAGTTTGATCAAGTTTGCAAGTTTTCAAAGGGTGAAAGGGCATGTTTTTAAAACCTTTATGCTACTGAAGGATGTATAATGACCACAAGTGAAGATCCAATGGCAAAACATAGAAAATTGAAGGTTTCAAATGTAGTTTTCAAAGGTGAAGTTATGTGCTACGAAAACAACAGACAGTTTCATAGCGCAGTAATGTTAATAGTTTTTGGCACTTATTCAAAGGTTTGTTTTGGGCACAGCTAGAAGGGAAAGTTCATATGAGTTTAATATAACATTGCCACATGTTTTTGAGCACAAATTGGTCAGCAGATGTTGTGAAGAAACATAAATGAAGCAGTACACTTATTTTGCAGGGAGCATGTTCCTATTTTTCAGGGCAGATAAGAGGCAAATCAATACAGTCAAACAGTAAGGAGATGGACATCATCAAGGTCGAAGTTTAGGAGGAGTAGCTTTCAGATAGAATATTTAATATTTGGATAAGGTTGTTAAGCTATAGTAAAGATTTTTAATCCTAGTTGTATTAAGACTCTAGAGCAGACAGTTTAAACTGTCAGATGTAATTAAAGTTTGTTTTAGAAGTTGATAGCTGTCAAGCTAGCAAATTCGAATTTATCTCAAGTGATTGGAGAGAATCCAAGAATGTAATGATGAATTTATAAAATACAAGAGGTCGAATTGCATAGGGTTGGAAATTTTCATTAACAAGCATATTGTTTTTTTGTAGCTGAAACTGTGTTTGTATATTAATACAGAGATATTGGTTTCATCACTTAGGATTCAGAAAGGGTTATTGATGTTTGATATTCTCATGGTTTTCCTCTTTCAAGTACTTGCAGTGGCATGAATGTATGTTACTTAAAATTCACTGAAGGTGCTCTAACTTCCTTCATATGTTCATGAACTGTGTTTATTTTCTGTCCTACTGTTCTTTTGATGCATCTAAACCCTGAAATGCCCTGACTTCCAATTGAAGCTGATACTCATGTTTTGTGAAAACACACTTGACTCCATAAGCCCAATAGATGTTTGTTGATTAGAAGTACAATCAATTATCCATTTTATCCATTTTACTCATATATTTAGCCAACTAATCCTTATTTGAAAATCATAAACCTATTGAGAGAGCCCTCTCAGGTTGAGGAGGCTAAGCCTCAACTAAAAGTCTGGTTTGAAATAGTTACTCAGAGTCTGCTTGATCAGCAGCCTATCAGGGTCTGATTTTGAGATAACAGATAATAGAAGAAAACATACACATATTTTTAGTCATCAGTATTTTTCATTATCTGTAGATGACTAAATATTGGTTCTAGATTTCTAAAAATAACATTCTTTAAACATTGTGAGTTTTAGAAATATCACTGCCTTTATTATCCTATGGAATTTTTTTTTCTATTTCATCAGCTTTTCATCTCATGATCACCCTATCACTCCTAAAAAACTCGTTATGGGCTTGTGCCACTCATCTCCATCATTTTTTCCTGCCTATGACCTCATTACTCTATTTTCCCCTTACCCATAACTCCACTTTCCATCTAGGGTTACCTATAGCCTAACTCATTCCCTTGATTCTCAAGTTCCTCAAGCATTGATGGTCTCAAAACTATCTCTGTAAGCTCTTTAGATAAATCAAGTACATTGGATTTTGGATCTTCATTACACCACTTTGTCAATACTCTGTTTTTACACTTGAAGCCTCCAAGCCAATTTTCAGTGAATATCTTGGTCAAAGGACCCTCCCATTAGGTCAGTTAGGGTTTTATATATTCCAAGGTAAATCATTAGTGTGTCAGAAACTATTTTTTTTTGTTAGAATCTGGTTCAGAGGTATTGGAATGTTGAGACATGGTTATTCAAGAAAACCTAAAGAGTTTCCAAAGAAGACTATCATTCAGTTTCAGAGTCTGCACATGAGGTGATGGAAAAACTTTGGCACTTCTACAGGAGTGTTGAAGTTGCCATCAACAAAATATATTGATAAGATATATGGTCTTTCCCTAAGAGAAGACAACTCACACCAAAAGAAAGGGAAGCAATTTGGTCTTAAGGAAACTAGGGTTTTGCACTTGATAGTCCAGCAGAGTGCCAAAACAGTAATAAATTGCAGAAATAGCATAGGTAAGATGAAGACATGAGTTAGACTCCATGATAATCACACAGGGTGTTGGATATGTCACTATGCAATCATCACAAAGGTGTCAAGATCATTTTTTCATGCCTCAAGGAACAAAGGGAAACGTCTAAATCACCATTTTAGTCACCTGCAGAGAAACAGTGTAAAATTGTTAATAAGAAAAGGTCAAAAGTTGAGTTAATTTGATGATGGAAACAACAAAGGATTTCAAAGCTGCTCTTGTGTGTAAACCATCACAAAATTCTCAAATAAACATATCAAGTCTCCAAGACCAAAAGAAAAGCTAACTCAATAATTTCAGCAATCCACAGGCAAAGCCACAAAGGGATATCAGTGAAAATGACAAACAATATTTTTAGACATTTGAAGGTGGGTTTCAAAGATAAATTGAATTCATAATCCCATTAAAACTCATTTCACACTTCATTAGAATCATTGGTCACATGCAGGGAATTAGAATTTTCAAAGAGATATAAAAATTTGAGTTTTCAAGGCAAACTTCAAAATTTTTTCTTGGCTCTATACCCCTAGCCTTTTCCTCCTATGCAAAATACACAAGCGTTGCGTATCTGGGAGGTGGCGTTGCGTGCATGGCAAGGAATTGCGCCTTTTCCCGACTTGCCTGACAGCCACAACAAAGAAGGCCTTTGGCACTGAGCGCTCAGTACCAGCATTGCGCGCTTGGCCTAGGCATTGTGCTCTTGGCCAGGAGGACCTCCTCAATCCTACAAACACTCAATTCACTCCAAAAATTTTTAGGTTTTCTCCAAGGTCCTCCAAGGCAGTGATGAGTGGCAACTGGATGCCCTAATCACATTTTCAAGCTTGTTAACGATCTATAATTAAAAAGAGTTGAAGCCTTAGGTGTTTAAACTATAAATCATTGTTTCAAACTCACTCCATATACCTATGAAGAATATTAGTTAAAACAAAGGGTATTTGCACATCTTGGGTTTTCATTAAGTTATTTAGCCTCTCATTTAGCCTAAAATACTTACACCCTCACTCTTTCATCTCGTTCATGAGTAGACTATCATTTTACCATTCCTTCATATCAGTTTCATTTGCAGTCTTAAGGTTTTAGAGGCAGAGTGGTCAAAATCTCAATGAGGGAGGGAGAAATCATAAATCAAGCAACAAACAAGAAGGCAATGAGGAGGCTAATGCAAATGGGGAATCAAGCAGTGAAGAATAAAACAGAGAGAAATTGAGGCAGAAATCAATAGTGATGATGATGGAATTGGGTAAAAAAGCAGTGAAGAGCATGGTAGTAGGTCAAAGGTACATGAGAGCAGTGATGAGGACAATGCAAATAGCAGTAATACAAACAACAAAGGAAAATCAAGCTTAGAGGCTTGAAACAGAGGTTAGAAGGTAAATCAAGTTTTAAGGCACAAACTCAAAAGGATTAAGGACAAATCAAAGAGAAGAGATGAAGATAAAGAAGACAAGGAAAATTAGAGGATTTCCTAACAAACAAAATTCCTTTTTGCACAATTTTGGAACCTTGACAGTGAGACAGCAGAAAGGAGGGCCAAGGGCACAGTGCCACTGGTGTTGCACTTTTTCTTTGGGCGCCCATTGTATGAAAACTTGACATTTTCAGGTTCCTTAGGCCAAGGAAATCACACTCACAAAGTTTCATCTCATTTGAAGCAAAATTGGTCCTCCAAAAGTGCCAAAAATACCCTAAATTTCACCTTTCTTCCCTGTTTTCAGAGCTAGCGCTGTGCCCTGAGTAGTCTTGGGAGAATCAGTTTTTGGGCAGGAAAATGGACACCAAATGGAAACCAAAAGCATATTTTGAAACTATACTGGAAAATCTTTCCAATGAGATGTTATGTATAATTTATTAATTATTATTTAAATATATTTGTCTTAGGTTTATTAAGTGAAAGGGCATGATCAACGATCATGCCGCTTCACCAAGGGACATCGTAAGGTTGTATTTAAAGCCTTGGTGATTCCCAATTGTAATCATCTCATCGTTTATCAATAATAATATATACTTATTCAAGTTTACCAGAGTTTCTACACTCCATTGGTATCAAAGCAGTCACTCTTCAGGATCTGTGTGAAGCAATTTGCGGTCTCTCCACACAGTTATCAGTTTTTTCCCTCTCATCAAATTCCCTAACTAGAATTTTTTTCTCTCTTTATTTTTCTGTCGCTACCCCTCTTCATTTTTCCTATCGCTCCCCACCCCCTCACTCACCCCAACCCATCCGCACCCTCACTGCACTCCCCAACCCTCACGGACCTCACCTCTTGGCTCACACGCATTTTTTCCTCCCGACCCTCACCGCTCTCGCCACCTCTCTAGCCCTTGCCTCCCCCGCCCACCTCTCCTCCCCGCTTCCTCCTGGCCCTCACCGCCCTTACCTTACCTCTCCTGCCCACGCCTCCCCTACTGCCTCTTCTGCCCCCCACCTCCCCTGCCCATCTCTTCCCCCCGTAATCAACCGCTTCCCTTCCGCCATCCACTTCTCTGTCGTCCACCTCCCCCAATTCCCCCGTCGTCTCCTCGCTACCTTTCATCGCAGCTACCACCTTCTATATCTATCGTCACGTCCTCGTGCAACATTAGCTACCTCCGGCCTTCTGGCGTGCAACATCCACAACCGCCACACAGTTCGTGTCACATACCGTCCAGTCCTACACTGCTGGCTCGTAGCCAAACTAAGCCTACATCACCATTGAAAGCTTACATTTAGAACCAAGCCTCGAGCCACCGTTCAAACGTTGTCTCCGTTGACGCTTCAACCATTCTTTTTCTAATCGTAAATTTTCTTAGTTTTGTGAAAATTAAAACGTGAGTTATATATATAGTAATATATATATAATAATTATATATAACCATATAAATGATAGTTATAATATAAATGAAATTTAATTAAATTTTATATAAAATTTATTAATTTAAATTAATTTTTATTTAAGATTTAATTTTAAAAAAAAATTGGAAGATAAATATTTGCCACCACATATGCGTTCAATGTCTTCGTCAATGTCGATGGCTGAATTCCAAAAAAAATTGCTGGATCTTGAGAAACACATCAATAATAATTCCGATGACTTCGGCAAAAGATTAGTCAACCTCGAGGATATAGTTACAGGAAATTCCAACGACATCAAAAAGCTTCAAGATACGACAAATTGGATAGAAAGACAAATTTGGTTAAATCATAGCGATGCCACAGAAAATCATAGCCAAGCAATGCAAAAGCTAACAGAACTCTGTGACAAGATAAATCAAACACAACGACCAATATTCCCCAATATGGAACATAATCAACAGAACAAATCGGAAAATTCAGGGAATTCTGAAGAGCATCATGAAAAAAATGATTACCCACACCATCATGTTGAGATTCAACAAGATGATGAGCTTAGTGAAAAGTGTCGCCTTCACTAAGTGGGCCCGCAGGCTATTTTTGGCGTAAAGTCTATTTTTAGACTATGTCTATTTTTAGACATGCTGATCATATTCTATGAGTTTCAGGATGCTATTTGTGGATGGTTTTTCAAGTTGGAAAAATATATGGACTTCTATTTTTAGACATATTGGGGGGAATCTATTTTTAGATTGCCAGTCTAAAAATAGATATGTCGAATATTATTAGCTCTTAATCATATTTGGACTCTAAACATTATCTTATTCTCTTGGAGCACTTCAGTTAAGTGAACATATGTGGCACAGCAACTGACAGAAGGAATTATACTATTCCTGAGGTTTTACTGGAGCTATTGCATGGAGGACTTCAGTTAGAACTCATGTGTTAGAGTTTGGTCGAGTTATAGAAGTAGTTGGTGGAGTTGTATTTAGTTTAACTCAGTTAGACTCAGTTGAGCTAGTTGTATGTAGTCTAACTGAATGATACACTAGTGAGAGTGGTGTGAATTAATTAGTCAATTAATTCACTAAATAATAACTCATTAATCAGCTGAATAATACATCAGTTAACTACAGTGCATGGCAGTTTTAGTGGAGACCAGTGGAGAGGTAGGTGAAAGAGCAAGTGTGACTATCAGTTGTGACTATAGTGATGCATTGATTGCATCCAACACTCAGTGGATATGGAAATGAGGATTTCGTAGTGCAAGCTGGGTGAATTTGAGTCCATTCAGAGCCATTCTTCAGCATGGATTGCGCAATAGAGGCAACAGGTGGCAAAAATCGGTGCTTGGATTTGCAAGATCAGGTCTGATTAGTGTGTAGCGATTGTATTGTACTAAGAGCTTGATATGATCAGCTTTGTATGAGGATTGTTACATAATCTCTATGACATATATCATATATATATAGTTGGGGTTTTCAGCTTCAGGCTTTCCTATTAAACAACTGTGTTCATATGTGTGAATTTTTATTGTTTCATGTGTGCATTGCTATCTTGATTTTATTTCCACAAATGATCAATGGTGGAATAGATTCTGTATTTTTCATGAAGTTAAAATAGTGCGAGATCAGGAGAATCTTGGATATATAACACATAATTTATATAATTTATACATGGAATCAGAGCAGTATTGATCATAGAAGATTTGAATTATTGAAGCGGTTGAGTTTTGTGCTGGTGGAATTCGAATTTGCTGCAGTGTTTTCTTAGTGTTGAAGTTGAGCATTCATTGAAACGTCTTTCAGTGGATTGAGATTGGAGTATGCCCTTGATGGGAGCTCAAATTATATTGCATGGAAATATAGGATGGAGGTAGTGTTGGATGATAATGGGTTGAAGGAGTTCATAGATACTGATATTCCAAAGCCTGGTTCTAGCGATGCAGCCACACTTGACGCATGGCAGAAGAAGGTAGAAAAATGTCGAAGAACTATGTTGGAATGTGTGAAGGATCACATTGTGTCCAGCCTTCATGGTAAATCTACTCCATTATTAATGTGGAAAGCTTTGACAGACTTGTTCCAAAGCAGAAGCGACCAGAGGAAGTTGGCGCTTAAAGACAAGCTCAGAAAAATAAAAATGGAGAAAGGCGACAGTATACCAAAATACCTCACGAAGTTTGTCCACTACAAGGATGAGATGGGAAGTATGGGGGTTACTGTAGATGAAGAGGAATTGGTGAGCTTGGCTCTCCTTGGGCTTCTGAAGAGTTGGCATAGCTACGAGGACTCTGTCAATGGTCGGGAGAAACTACCGGGATGGGAGCGAATGTGGTCGGATCTTGTGCAGGAGGAGATAAGGTGGGGTACCAGGGATGTATCTTCATCGAAGAATAAAGATGAAGAAAATTGCGCTTTGGCTGCCAAAGAAAGGAAAGGGAAGGGAAAGAAAAATCCTTTTCAATCCAGTGCGAAAGGTAAGAAGCAGGACTTGTCCAAGGTGAAGTGCTTTCACTGTCACCAAAACGAACATTATGCCACTAATTGTCCACAGAAGAAGAAAAATAAGCAGGTTGTTGGATTTGCAGCTGGAGAGGCCTTAGCCTTGGAGTTTGAGCTGTATTTTTCACTGATCGCATGATTGGTTTCAAGTGTGATGGGATCAATGTGGTTTCTTGACAGTGGTTAATCTTTCCATATGAACGGAGACGAATATTTGTTTAGTGATCTGGATGAAAAGAATCTTGGAGTGCACATCGAGATGGGCGATGATGGTAGATATAGTGCGACTGGTATCGGGACCATTTCCTTTGAGAAGGAGTCTGGTAAACCTTTCATATTGAAGGATGTCATGCATGTTCCAAGATTGAAGAAGAATCTGATCTCTGTGGTGATATTGGAAGACAAGGGTTATGATGTTGTTTTTAGAGAGGGAAAAGCCTTCCTGCGCAGTAAAACAATGGGTCAAACCATGAGGATAGGGATTCGAGTTAAGAATATTTATCAATTGTAGGTAGATGGCTGTGCAACAATGGCAGGAAAAGCAAAAGGAGTGGTGAGCCGAGATGAGGGCGAATTGTGGCATAGGAGAGTGGGCCATATTCACCATGGCACTTTGAAAATTTCACAGCAAATTTCTACCGAGCTTCCCATGGGTACACTTGCGCAGTTAGATCAGTGCAAGGGATGTACTTTGGGAAAATTTTTGAAGACCACTTTTCATGAGAAGGATAGTCGCGCCTCGACGATCCTTTAGAGAATTCACACAGACATTTGTGGACCTTTCTCAGTTGCTTCAACAACAAAGCACAGGTATTATGTGATATTTGTTGATGAATTTTCTCGTAAGTGCTAGATCTTCTTCATGTAGAAGAAGAGCGAGACATACTTAAAGTTCTGTGAGTTAAAGGCATTGGTTGAGAAAGAGTGTGGGAAGCAGGTGAAAGCTCTAAGGAGCAATAATGGTGGTGAATACGTCTCTGGCGAATTCAAAGACTTCTGCAGCACATAAGGAATTCGAAGAGAACTTGTAGCGCCTCATAACCCACAGCAGAATGGGGCCGTGGAGAGAAAGAACAGAATGATCGTGGGTGCTGCGCGGGTGATGCTGCATGATTAGGGCCTCCCCATACACTTGTGGGCGGAGGAATGGAACACTAGATTTTATGTGCAAAACCATTGTCCTCATAGAGTACTTGGCATGAGTACACCTGAAGAGGCGTTTTCTGGTAAGAAGCTTTATATTTCTCATTTGAAGATTTTTGGCTCACTTGTTTACATTCATGTGATGAAGGATGCCAGGAAGAAGCTAGAGCTAACCATAGACATTGGGATATTTGTGGGGTACACAAAAAAACCCCACAATTATCATGTGTATTTTCTAGACAGTCAGATGAGTGTTGTGAAATGGGATATCAAATTCACGAGGAGAAAACCATGAAGTTGTCGCTTGAGAGGGAGCTACACTTGCATGTAGAGGAGGAGCTACTAATTCCTAAAGATGAGCCTCAGGATGTGGATCAGCTAGAAGAGGAGGTTCATGGAGAGGAAGAAACCACTCATGCAGCGCCAACATCAGAGGGCAGAAGTGCACTCCAGAAGCTGAGCGACTGAATCTTGATGCAGTGCAGAATGCAGGAGCACCTACATCACAGCACAGACAGAGACAGTCACCTGACCGATTTACTAGATCCATGGCTCTGATGAGCAAGTGTGTCGTGACAGAACCATCTTCTTTCGAGGAGGTTGTGGAGGATACCGCATGGGTAGATGCCATGGTGGAAGAGTATGATTCGATTTTCAGAAACAGTGCATGGGAGATTGTCCCAAGGCCGGGAGGGAAATCAGTGGTAGGCTCGAGATGGATCTAAAAAGTGAAGCAAGCTACTGACGGGAGCGTCGAGAAGTACAAGGCAATATTTGTTGCCTGGGGCTTCTCATAGATCGATGGGATCGACTATGAAGAAACCTTTGCACCTGTCCCAAGGTATTCTTCCATACAGACCACCCTTTCTCTCTCAGCGCAGATGGGTTGGCACATTCATTAGATGGATGTGAAGACTGTGTTCCTCAATGGAATTATTAAGGAGGAGGTGTACATTGAGCAGCCTGAAGGATTCAAAATCTTCAACAACGAGTCGCATGTGTGCAGGATCAAAAGAGCGTTTTATGGGTTGAAACAAGCACCTCGTGCTTGGTACACACGGATAGATAGTTATTTCACCAGACTTGGTTTCACCAAGAGTGAGGCAGATCCGAACCTATACCAGATTGTGGTGGAGGGTAATTTGTTGATCATTGTACTTTATGTAGATGATTTAATACTAATGGGTGATGAATTGTTGATACACTCATGCAAGGTAGATCTTGCAAAGGAGTTTGAGATGAAGGACTTGGGCCTCCTTCATTATTTCCTCGGATTGGAAATATGGCAGTTGAAGGGTGGATTATTTGTGTCTCAAGGCAAGTATTCCTAGGAGATACTGGAGAAGTTTCACATGCAAGGCTGCAAACCTATCGACACTCCTCTTCCTGGTGGCTAGAGGAAAGAGGATGCTACATCGGCAAAGGTAGTGGATGCCACTGTTTATCAACAGTTGGTTGGTTCGCTCATGTATTTAGTCAATACAAGACCAGACATATGCTATGCTATGAACCAGCTTTCAAAAGATATGGTTAAGCCTACCAAGCTCTTTTGGAAGGCACGCAAGCATGTCCTGAGGTATCTCAGGGGCACATCAGGATATGGATTGTGGTATAGACAGTCGGATGAGTTGAAGCTGCATGGCTTCACGGATGCAAATTGGGCAGGGAGCCCAACAAATAGAAAGAACACATCTGGAGGGATATTCAGTATCAGATCTAGAGCATTTTTTTGGTACAACAGGAAATAGAGATTCATGGTGCTTATTTCAGTGGAGGCTGAGTACATGGGAGCAATTTTGGCTGCATGCGAGGCTATATGGATGAGGAAGATCCTGGTCGGGTTGTTCGGTTCACACTTAGATCCCACTGTGATTTATTTTGATAATCAGAGTTGCATTAAACTCTCAGTTAATCCATTATTTCATGATAGATATAAACATATTGACATCCGGTACCATCATATCAGAGATTGTGTGCAGCAGAAGATCATGTTACTTTCTTACATTCCTACAGAGGATCAGGATCCAGATATTCTGATGAAGGCGCTCACCCGGAGCAAATTCGAATGCCATAGAGACAGGATCGGGGTGGCATATAATCCCTATCTTGTTGAGAGGGAGTGTTGAGATTCAACAAGATGATGAGCTTAGTGAAAAGATTCGCCTTCGCTAAGTGCGCCCACAGGCTATTTTTGGTGCAAAGTCTATTTTTAGACTATGTATAATTTTATACATGTCAATCATATTCTATGAGTTGCAGGATGCTATTTGTGGATGGTTGGTCAAGTTGGAAAATTAGATGGACTTCTATTTTTAGACATATTGGGCAGAATCTATTTTGAGAATTCTAGTCTAAAAATAGATATGTCGAATATTATTAGCTCTTAATAATATTTGGACTCTAAACATTATCTTATTCTCTTGGAGCACTTCAGTTAAGTGCATAGATGTGGCACATCAGCTGACAGAAGGAATTACGATATTCTTGAGGGTTTACTGGACCTAATGCGTGAGGACTTTAGTTAGAACTCATGTGACAGAGTTTGGTGGAGTTGTAGAAGTAGTTAGTGGAGTTGTATTTAGTTTAACTCAGTTAGACTCAGTTGAGCTAGTTGTATTTAGTGTAACTGATTGATACACTAGTGAGAGTGGTGTGAATTAATTAGTTAATTAATTCACTAAATAATAACTCATTAATCAACTGAAGAATACATCAGTTAACTACAGTGCATGGCAGTTTTAGTGGAGACCAGTGGAGAGGTAGGTGAAAGAGCAAGTGTGACTATCAGTTGTGACTATAGTGATGCATTGATTTCATCCAACACTCAGTGGAGATACCAATGAGGATTGTGCAGTGCAAGCTGGTTGAATTCAAGTTCATTCAGAGCCATTCTTCAGCAAGGATTGGGCAGTAGCGGCAGGCTAGCAGGTGGCAAAGATCGATGCATGGATTTGCAAGATCGAGCCTAATTAGTGTGTAGCGATTGTATTATACTGAGAGCTTGATATGATCAGCTTTGTATGAGGATTGTTACATGATCTCTATGACATAAATTATATACAGATAGTTGGGATTTTCAGCTTCAGGCTTTCCCGTTAAACAACTGTGTTCATATGTGTGAATTTTTATTGTTTCATGTGTGCATTTCTATCTTGATTTTATATCCGCAAATGATCAATGGTGGAATATATTCTATATTTTGCATAAAGTTAAAATAGTGTGAGATCAGGAGAATCTTGGATATATAACACATAAGTTATATAATTTCTACACATCACGAAGATAGTAATTCAGATTCTCAAAATAAGCAGCTCTGGAATGCATTTTCTAATCAATACCCCTTTCTTGTTCCACGGTTAGCATATCATCAAAGAGAAAAAATCAAGCTACCCAAGTTTGACGGTAATGAAAAAAATAGCGTTTCATGGCTTAATAAAGCCGAAGAATATTTTGAGATTTATGATATTAATAGTGATGAGGAAAACATTAAGCACGCTTCCATGAAAATGGAAGGAGAAGCATATAATTGGTATATGTGGTAGAAAAATACGACACTTACTATCAGTTGGATGAAATTTAAGGATGCATTCTTTAAAAGATTTCAAGTTATAAAAGAAAAAACGTTTTTTTCAACATTCATCAAATTGCGCCAAAAAGGAGATGTGGATGAGTACACTCGAGAATGGGAGACCTTAGCGACACGAGTACTTGGATTGTCAGAATCTGGTCTAATCCAGTCTTTCATCTCAGGACTTAAAATCCATATATAAGAAGAGCTCGAACTTCACGACATTACATTAGTAGAACTAGCGAGGCAAAAAGAAAAAACTACAGAAAAGAAATTTGAAAGGTTATCTTGGTCAAAATCAGAAAGAGTATATTCGAGACGAAGATTTCCTCAATCTGAAAATATAGATAACACAAAATATGTCCCACCCCATCTTCTTGAAGAAGAAAAATCTAACGTGTAAATACAAAGGATGAGAGAGGGCAAGTGCAAACGTTGCGGTGAAAAGTGGGACCCTAAGCATAGGTGCACTAAAGGAAACGAGACAAAGAATATGTATAACTGTGAAGCAACTAATGACTCTAACAATGATGAATCAGATGCAGCCACCTCAGAGTTCCCTCCAGAACTAGATGACGGAAGCATTATGCAAATTTCCTTATGAACTATGACAGGTATATCACAACCTCACACACTAAAACTAAAAGGACATATTAAGAAGAACAACGTAATGGTTCTCCTTGACACCAGAAGTACCCACAATTTTTTAGATTCGACCATGGCCAAAATACTCAACATATTTACGTTTCCCATGACCAATCTGAAGGTAATGGTGGCCGATGGTAAGAAAATTGAGAAGGTAGGGAAATGCCATAAAGTCAAATTGCAGATTCAAAATTTTAATTTAGAATCTCCATTCTACAACGTTCCATTACGAGGAGTAGATGTGGTTTTAGGAATTCAATGGCTACAAACCTTAGGTACTTATTCTGCCAACCATCAGAAGAAGTTCATAAGCTTTAAGTGGGAAGGGAAGAAGCAAAAGTTGTATGGATTCCAAGCACTAGAAAATCAAATCGTGTCATCATCCCAGATGATGAAGATGATTCGAAAAGGAGCACCAGCCTATATAGTACAATGTCATGATTTAGAATGTTATCTACAAAAAGGATCAGCGAAGGGTCACCAGAAGTACAAGGACTAGTTCAGAAACACAAAAAAGTATTCCAGGACCTACCAATGAAAATGCCTCCTAATGGGAAAATCGAACATACAATAGAAGTCAAGGCAGGATCAGACCCTGTAACTTCAAGCCTTATTGCTACCCGCATCACCACAAAATAGAAATTGAGAAGATAATCGAAGACCTTTTAACAATGTGGGGTCGTATCGAAAAGCAAGAGCCCGCCTCTCAGGAAACCCAAGCATTCGTCAACAATGTCCATCATTACGTATTCTTTGAGGACAAATAATCTTTAAGAGAGGGGAAATGTTATGTATAATTTATTAATTATTATTTAAATATAGTTGTCTTACGTTTATTAAGTGAAAGGGCATGATCGTTGATCATGCCTCTTCACCAAGGGACATCGTAAGGCTGTATTTAAAGCCTTGGTGATTCCCAATTGTAATCATCTCATCTTTTATCAATAATAATATATACTTATTCAAGTTTAGTATATTTTTTGCACTCCATGAGCTATTATGGAGCTCATTTGGACAACTGGAAGACCTCAAAATATTGGTCACAAAACAGGCAATTTTTCTGGTGCAGGTGCTGCGCCCTTGGACCTTGGTGTTGCACCCTTGCCTGCAAAGTCAACAAAAGACACAAATTTATTGAAAGAAAAATTATTTTGAGGGTTTTTGGGAAAATCACTTCAGATTTAGCTGAGAATTTATGTTTGGAGTTATTTTTCATTTATTAGCTTAGATATTTTGTGCCTTGGGCCTTGCATGGTCTCTTTGGACAAAAATGGAATTTATGGTGTATTAATGGTTCCAAAACCCTATTTAGGGTTTTTGTCCTCCTTTGCTAGTTAAATACAGCATGGAGGCCTCATTTTATTTTGGGGGGTTGGTTGATTGTGAGACATAGTACATGTACTTCGAGATTGAAGAGAAATTGGCTTTGGTGTTTGTGGATGGTTTGATTTGCTTGACAATGGAGCGGGCTCACTTGAAAGATTCATGAGCATAGTTAATAGTGATATGTTCCTTATTCAATACTTATTTTCTCATGTTATCATCTTGTTTCATCTTTCTCATGCAGTAGGACAGAAAGTTTAGGCTAAGAAATGTTGTTTAGAGGCACCTTATCTATGTCTGCTTCCTATTGTTTGTATGTTTTCCTTTGCTATGTCAGATTAGGGAATTCTTAAATGATCTCTAGTTCCACTTACCTTGTTTATCTTAAGAATGATTCAATGAAAAAAATGTCAAAGTAGTTTTATGGTTAGCCCTGCTCTTTGAAATGAATTAAACATTTTTTTTGAGGTATTTTACTTTGAAGTATTGCTAAATAGGTTTGGTTGAAGAGGTATATGGTTTTTTTTGCCCTTTGTTCATCTTAAATGGTTGCTTTGAAGGTATTTATAGCTTGATTAAGGAAATCAGTAGTTCCCTATTCTTTGATTATTACTATATGTTGTCTTAAATGTTTTCTTGCCCGAAGGTGAAATCACTAGAGGACTTATATGTTTCTTGCTCTCTATGGTTCACTGAATTGTTGCTTTAAAGTTTACTTCCTATGGTTTAGTCAAAGAAGTTATTGGTATGCCCTGTATTTGTTTATTTCTTTATGCATAGTGATCTTGAAGGGCCTTCTTGTTAAAGTATTTTTTCAAAGGATTCTTAACTGCCCTTTGCACCTACTATGTTCGCAATTTGATGTTCACTTCACTCACATAAGCTTTTAGATCCATTTGAATTTGTTAGACTTTCCTTGTGATACACCCTTGACCTATTGTTAAAATTATCAAGACCGTTTTCAGACTCCATAGCCCAATGGTCTAAACCTCTCTTATTCTATCTATTTTTCTTGACAACCAACCCAACCAAACAAACAAACAAAAAAACCCTAACCCTTATAACTAGCCTAAAATAAGAAACCCTAAAATCATGCAAAGTTACATCTTTCATACAAGTATAGAGAGAGCACTCTCTGAGTCCAAGAAGGCTAGGTCCTAGGACTCCAAATATTGGTTTGATGTTATCCTTGTCTTTTTGGTCATTTCTAATATACCAAAATTATGGTGACCTAACACATACTACTCATTGCTCCATTTGGAATCCAAATAACAACGTTGTATCATATTAAGTTCAAACAGATCTCCCAAATATGTGTCTCAAAGAATAGTGAGCACAATCATTCAAAACTACAACAGATTTCTTCCAAAATTCTAGAACCCTACTTTCCTCTTATAAATTACTATATATAGAGTTCTCCTTGGGGTCTACGGTACTTAATCATTTATGATCGATCCATATCTATGAAATCAAAACAACCTACCTAACCTGTAGATCGTACATTCAGAAATTAATTCTATAATGAGAGAATTAAAACAGGAATGGGGTGAAATTGAGATTTCACCAGCAAAATCATCAAAATTAAAGTTGAAACAGAAAGGACATGGTTGTTGATTGAGGCCAATAATGGGAGCCTTCAAGACAGTATGGCGACGAGAGGTCATAGGTGGACATGTTGACTGTCATTTTACGATTCCATCTATTGCTTGTAGACCTCCACTCCCTCAATCTGTTGATTTCCGCTTAATCCATTATGAAGAGGGCGGTCATACTGAGATCACCTTTTTCTTTAGCAAAGATCTCCTAAGTAGACCACATAAACCACAACTGCATGTTCCACCTCAAAATCCCATGCGGTATTTTTGAATTGCAGAACGGGAACTGGATTTCAGAGGGGGTCTCAAGTGGTAATCGGTATCAGAGAGGGTGGGTGTGAAATGACAAGATGACGACACGTGGAGGAGTGGGAAGTAATGGATACCATCCATTTTGGACCCCCCCCCCCGCCCCCATGGTTAAAGTTCAAAAGCTACGCGGTGTGAAAAATGCAACAAGGACCGTTAGATGAGGAGGGAGTGATTGGAGATGGAGGAAAGGTGGAGGGCGGTGAGGAGATTATTATAGTGGGGCCAAACCAATGCCCATAGATCGCAACTCTTTACCATGAAGCAGTAAAAGTAAACTCTAAAATGTGTGATGTGTGAAGTGGGGGGAGAAGGTAAGTGACGTGGAGGGAAGGTGAGACTTGACCGCATCGCAAATTAAACAAAATAGGTTTCGGGCACTTCAAAAGTAAATTAAAAAAAATGTGATGCAATATATCGCAAATCAGCAATCGCATGTTTTAAGCTTTAGTTGTGATGTGAAAGGTTATAATATGAAATTTGCGATAGATGGCGGGAAAAAAAGGGTGACGTGGAGGAAGGTAGGACCCGACCACTGCCCAGAGATCGCAAGTTTTAACACTAAACAGCGAAGGTCAACTTTAAAGGATGTGAAGTGTGAAGCACAGGGAGGAGGTAAGCAACATAGCAAGGGAAAGTGGGGGGCAGAGCTGCTGTGGTGGGGCCAAACGCCACATCGCAAATTAAAAGAAATACATTGCAAGTGCCTAAATAGAAAGTTGTAATGTTTGCGAAATGTGATGGATAGAGTGGGAGAAAGGGGTGATGTGTCAGAGGTACTGGCCCACTTTTATCGCAATCAAGGAGATGGTAAAATCAAAGGAGAAGCAATGATATAGCAGTGAAAAAGGCAAAGTAGAGAAATGAAGTGGAACGGCGAAAATGGTAAGGTTTTAGTGATTTTCGAGGGAAATGGAATGAAAGGAAGTGTGGTGGGTGGTTGGGACCCACCGCCATTGCACATCGCAATTCGGCATCTTTAAATTTTACCCTTTGCGCCTATCTTGCAACACTTGCAATATGCAATTGCGATTTTAACATCTGCCGTTGATAGATGCTCGAATCAATGGTCCTCACCTCTCCCTTGTTGTGGTTTGCCACTTTTGGTTTCACTCGTTCATTTCTTAGTTGTTCATATAATACTTTCCCCGCGTTCATGAATCGATCTGAAGTACATGACTTGACCCAATCATGTTCAGGACTCTGCCCTTGCTATTTTTCTGTCTTAATTGTTTCTCTACTTCCTTTGTCTTTGCTAATGGAAACTACTTATCTACCTCTACCATGTGATTTCCTTATAGGGACCACTTCTCCATGTTATGTGTGATCATATGCCAACATCAGCTCCATCTGGCGACAACGTGTTTTTCTAAGTGCATTGTGGACCTGCAAACCCTGAATGCATGTGCTTTATTGGGTTCATGGAGTCACAGATACATACTAATTAGAAAATTTTTTATACCAACTGTCAAATGGACACAAAAATGGAAGATAAAACGAAAGATGAAATGGCAGGAATGTAAAAAAAATGGAGTATAGGAAGTGGAATTATATATACAATAAGCTAGATTATCTCTTTTTAGTGATGAAAATATAACTTGAGGAACTACCCTTTCATGAGTGCCTCAAGTATATCTCCTTCTAAGTTCTCTGGGGAAAAAGTATTGTTTCCTTTGACCTTTTCCACCCTGAAAGGACCAAACCAGAGGGGGTCGAACTTCCCATGTTTTCCTTTGTCCGCTCTCCTGACATCCCATCACAGCACCAAATCTCCCACCTATATTTCTCTATCTTTAGCTCTTTGGTCAAATAAGCCTTTCATTTTTTCTTGATATTTTGCTAGTCTGAGGCTTACTTGTTCCCGTGTTTCATTCAACCCCACCAACTGATTCATTCTTCGGATCAGGTCATTTGGCTCCTCATCACTTTCTTGTAAGAATCGGGCCAGAGGTAATACAAGCTGAATAGGGAAGACTGCGGCCCTGCCATACACCCGTTCATAAGGGAAATTTCCTGTGCATATTTTCGCGGTGATGCAATTTTCCCAGAGTGAAAACTTGAGCTGGGAATCCTGGTTCTTTTGATTTTCATTGACTGTCTTCTTCAAGATCCTCACCAGTGTCTTGTTAGATGATTCTTCCAGCTCGTTCCCTTGGGGGTAGTACGTAGTGGAGTGGCCCAACAGGATGTTGTAACACTGAGATAAATTAACAAATTTAGCCAACTTGAAAGCTTGGGAATTATCTGTAATTATTTTATCTAGGCATCTGAACCTAGATATTATTTTCTCCTCCAGGAACTTGATCACCACTGACTCTATAGCATTTCTTGTGGGCACAGCCTCTACCCACTTGGTGAAGTAATATGTAGCAGTGAGGATCCATCGATGTTGATTGCTAGAGGCAAGTTGAATCTCTCCTATGAAGTCAATCCCCCATTGTTTAAAAGGTTCCTCAACATGTACTAGAATTAATGGGAGAGGTGCATACCTTTGTTTTTCAGCGAACGCCTGACACTTCTCGCAGGCCTACAATCGGGCATGTACATCACCAAACAGCGTAGGCCAAAAGAGCCTTGCCTTCAGTATCTTGTGTGCAGTGGATCACCAACTGTAATTCCTGCCACATATCCCTTCGTTAAACTCGATCATCATGTGGTCAACTTATTTCTCTATCAAACACAATAATAAGATTCCCGTTGGGTCTCTCCAATATAGTCTCCCATTTTCCACAACGTACTTTTGAGACCTCAGTCTCAAAGTGCAATACTTGTTTTTATCGTAGTGGGGGGGACACCTCAGCATTAAAATATATTCCACTACATCTTTATACCATGAGCATAGGAGGTACTTGACATTTGTTTTCTGAGTGGAAGATTCTATGCCTTGGTGTGTACTTGTGTGCGCTTGTGTCCTCCTATGCCTCTCCTCTTGTCATAGACAAATTTATTCACATATCTTGACAATTGGATTCAGATAGGATTTTATCTAGCCCATGGCCTTTGATGAGTTTAGCAGGCTTTATCTCCAGTTCGTACTCCTGGATCTTAGCTATACATTTTCCCCTCTTCCCTTCACTGTCACCCTGTACCATAATATTGTTTACTGTTGTAGTGTGTACATAAGATGTTATGGTTGATTGTAACACATATACCCAAAATATCTTCAACGATTTGACCAGCGTGTAAGTTTTCTTCTCCAGGATATCATATTTCAGTTTAGCGTCCCGCGAGACTTGACTGAAGAACACAATGGGATTTTCATGCCCAATGGTGTTTTTATGTAAAATTACTACAGATATTATGTGAGGAGAGGCGAAGCAGAAAATCATGAACGACTTCCCATAATATGGACCTGCCAGCACTGGAGTTTCTGCAAAGGCCTGTTTGACCCTATTGAAAGAGTCCCTAAACTAAGGGGTCCATCTAACTTCACTATTCTTCTTCAAAATCCTAGTGATGTTTCAGAAAATCTCGGCATAGCTGGGAATGAACCTTCTGAGGATATTTATTCTTCCCAAGAACACATGTACTTCCTTTTTTTTTTTCTTGGTAGGGGAATGTCATTTATCACCTCTACCCACTTCGGGTCAATCTTCACTCCCTTCTTAGTTACTATGTGCCCTAGTAAATTTCCTTCGTCCAAGGAAAACATTTTTGAGGATTCAGAGACAGGCCATACCTGTGGAATTTATCAAAGGTTTAACGGAGTTGATCTATATGCTCAGTGTCACCCTTTGAAAAGACGGTGATTTCATCCAGGTAGATCACTAAAAACTTGTCTTTCTCTCCTATGAAAGAAATTTCCATCGCCCGCTGGAATGTGGCACTGACATTTATCAGGCCAAAGGGCATTCGAGCATACATGAAGGTTCCCCAAGGCGTAGTGAATTACGTCTTCTTTTGGTCTTCCGGGAGCACTACCACCTGATTATATCTCGAGAAGACATCCATCATGGGCATGCAGGAGGATCCCACCAACTTTTGAAAGATGTGGTCCAGCTTTGGGAGGGGATAATTATCTTTGAGGCTATATTCAAATTGTGGAAATCCACGCAAATACTAATTTCACCATTCTTCTTTCTGACAGGTACTAGGTTCACCACCCATTCGGAGTACCTTAGAGGGACAATGATATTGGCCTGCAACAACTTCTTTATTTCCTTCTCAATGGCCGGGAGAAGAAGGGGATTGATCTGTCTTAGTTTTTTCTTATGAGGCTTGGTGTCCTCTTTGAGCGGTATCTTGTGCTGTATAATATCAATATCAAAATTCTTCAAATCCTAGTATGACCAGGCGAAGACATCACTGTATGATTGAAACAACCTGAGGTACTGATCTTGGTATTCTTTGAGTACCCCTTTCGACAAATTTACAACCTTTCGATCTTCTTTTGTCCCAATGTTCACGTCCCTGACAGGCTCATCGAGGGTAATTTTGTTGGGATTCACTGGGATATCATTCCTATCAAATATTCTCTCCAATGGCACAAGGCCCCTGGGGATGACATTTCCCTTTAATTGCAGAACATGGTGCCCAGCCAGTGTCTCTTCCCATCTAGTTTTTGGCTCCTCACTGTCATCCTTCGGGACTGAATCAATCACCATATTTGAGAAATCTCCCACCATTTCCATAAAATGTTGGACCTGCTCTTCATCTTTGAAGACATTCCGATGCTTTATGTTGTATGGAATGGAGGGGCAGTATCACATTTCAACCTCATATGTAAGGAAAGGATTCTTCAGGGGGTGGAAATTACTAGCAGCCACAGTTAGTGAGTCCGCCATTCTATTCTTTTCCCTCGGCATGAACTGAATGTTAAAATCAAAAAATAAGTTCTCAACTAAATCCCATACCTCATCCCTGTAGGCTCTGAGTCACGGGTGTTTAGTTTGGCATTGGCTCCTTACTTGCCTCAATACAAGCTCTAAATATCAAAACACCTTAAGGTTCATGTTATGTGATGTCTGCAACTCCAACAGCAGGGCTTCATACTCAGCCACATTATTTGTGGCTTCGAATTCCAGCTTAAAGGGGAGTGGAACTAAGAATCCTTTTGGTGATATCAAGAGTATCCCGTCCCCGTTTCCTTCTCATGAGTAAGCTCCATCAAACTGCAAGGTTCATATTTCATTTTCCTCTCTTCTCATAAGATTCTCCTGGATTAGACAACATATCTTTGTTTCTTGCAGGAAATTTTTTTCCTCCTCAAGCATAAGACAAGAGAATTCACCCTCCTTAGTATATACCAGATAATTTGTGAAACCATTATCTTTGGTGACCATATTCACAAATTTGGACTCACGGTATATTCACCTTTCCTCCACACTGAACACTAGACTAGTGGCATAGGTGATGTCAAGTTTTATGGATCCTCCAATCTTGGTACCCCAAGATCTGGAAAGAAACATTCCAAACCAAGTTGGGATATCGGCCACAACAATGTCCATTACCACGCTTTTGGCCTAAATATGGGCTAAATTTACCACCAGATATTTTATCGTGCCCAAGCATTTCACCCTCTTAGAATCAAAAGAATAAATATATTTATAAGGCCCAGAGATTTGCAACCCCAACTGCTCCATGACAGACAATGGAAATAAATTATGTGAAGCCCTGGAATGTAGCATGCAGTTGTGCAATAAAAGGTCATGTATAACTAGAGTCACATAGAATGGAGGAGTGGCTGAATCCAGCTCTTCTACATGAGGTCCAAAAACTACCATGGGTCTTTCTTCTTGGATATTGAGGCTGCTAGGTAGAGGGACTGCGCCCTGGGGCAACATGAATTGAGAGACTTGGACCCTATATGAGGTTTGTTTTAGGAGCTTGATCAGGGGGACCAGGATATTGACCTTTTCTAATTCTTTCTGGAGGCTAAAGGTCGTGGGAGATTTTTCTGTGATAACCTATTTGAATTGATCTTTAGGAGGGTCAGTAAGTTTCAAGGGTATAGTTGCGGATCTCTCATTTTGGGGAGGATAAGAGCCCTATTTTGAGGAGGTGGGTGCAGAGGCTTTAGGATGGGCAGACTCTTCTAAAGTATTTTTCCCCTTACTGGCGGAACTAGAAGGGGTCTTCTCCCTTGATGTCGACTCTTTATATTGTTCTTTCACTCAGGTTCTCTTCCTGGAGGACCTGAGATCATACTTCCTATGGAGTTGAGCTTTCATGAAATCGATAAACTGCCTTCAGTAATTGTCAATATCTCGATCCTCTAAGGGGACTTCCTTCTCTTCTAGCTCTTCTTGCAGGGCGATTTCACCTTCTTCATCCTCTGAGTAAGCGAGGTATTGATCTTCTTGAATATTTGTGACTTCCTCGACCTATCCCTCCATTTCCCCTTCCATGTATAGAGGAGGTTGGATGTGATCTTGATGCTCTTTCCTTTCTTGTTGCAACAAGTGTAGTGGGGGTTTCTGGTACTAGGGATTAAACCCACGGTTTGGAATCATTTGGTTAGGAAAAGGAGGGAATTCTTGGCCTCTAATTCAAGCTTCCTCAACTTATTTGAGAGGTTCTTGATCAACTTATTCATCTCTTCGATTATATACTCTTGTGATTCCCTTTATTGTTTAGAGGTAGAAGCCTCCTCCCTACCCCTTCTTCTGGCTTCATGCTCTACCTTGCCTTTGAATTTACTAGTAGAAGAAAAGTTTACTTCTACCTCCAGTGCATCAGTATGAATCTGATCCAGAGATACAAACTTTCTTTCTCTTAGGGTGAACCCAAACTCTTGTTCAAAAGCTCCTGCGAAGACCACCTTAGAAATTTCTTGGGGAGGGTTCATTTCAGTGGGAATATTATTATAAAGCTTATTGAACCTCTTTATAAATTATGTTACATCCTCATTGTGTCTCTTCTTGAGAGCATTGAACTATGTGATGACATATCCATGATCCCCCTTTTCTCCTCATTTTAGTGTGAAGGAATTCTTCATTTCTTCCCAAGTGGTGATCGTGTGATTAGCAAGAGATTGAACCATTTCTGAGCCTCTCCATCCAAGGATTGGACGAAAAGCCTCAATACCACATCTATGTGCTTTACATTTATGTTCTCAGCAAAGGCGCAGAAGTTTTCAATATGTCTTTGCGCAGAAGTACTATCTTCCACGATGAACTGAGGCAGGAGATTTAGATAATCTTGAGGCATGTCATTCAATAATTGAGGTAAAGCTAATGGAGCATATTTATCGAGGAGGAAGCCAGGGACAACCATGAGGGGTGGTGGTGGTATATTTTGAGGATGAATTGGCTGTGGTATAACCGATGTGTGCTGAATAGGGGTTGTTATATTGGTCAGTACAAAGCTTTAGAGTACTGCAATTTCTTTAACTTCTTTAGCCTCGGGGGAAGGATGCAAGGGAGGTAAAGAAATATCAATGGATTTAGATCCGTTTTTTATGGTTGAACTAGCTAAAGCAAAGTTTCCTGGAGAATACTCAAGTATGCGAGTTGTGGTGACAAGACCATAGATGTCAGCTTTCTGAGATGAGGAAGGCAAAGCTTATAGAGTAAATGAGGGTAATTCAGCCTGGTTGGGTTTCTTTTCCTTCCAGATTCTCCTAAAAATAATCTTTTTAGGATCATACATAGAAGAGGTTCTCTTCTGGAAAGTATATGATCTAGTATGAGGCCTTGTGTAAGCCAGGATTATAACTGACTTGAACTTTAATAACAGTGGAGTTGCCAAGGTGAGGGTTATGCAACTCTCAACCCTTCATTCTCATCTGATTGAAGGGTGAATATAATGTTGTATCCCAGAGAAAAGGTTTTCTAATTTGTCTCCTTGACAACGACACAAAAGATATGTTGTAGCTCCTAGAGATAGCCTTGAGTTGCAAAAAACCAGTGCCTAGGACATCTTAAAATTAGAGGTCAAATGTGGACAATTGTATAAATTCCTCTGAAAAAATATGGAATCAAGAGAAAAATGGTATTGGTGGTTCAAGAATAGAGAAGACCATTTCAATCTGCTTCATGTGAATTCCCTATGCCATGAGAGGGCTCAAGAGGTTGTGAGGCTTGATGGTTTTTAAATGGGCCAAGTATAAAAAAATGATCAGAAGTTTTAAAATATTTAGGGGGCGTTGAGAAATAACTGAGAAGGAACCCACCAAAGACAGGCTTAAGAATATTAATAATCTGTCCCCCGTTAACTCAGAGGCAACGGATATGAATGAGATATGGACAACAACGGAGGTTTGTGGAGCACGAATTAAGGGTGTGCAGCAAGCTTAATACATGAGTGTTAACACCTGAGCATTATACAAACACAAATTCATGGATAAATTTTTAGACTACTAGCAACTACATTACATGAACCATCAAAGCAACAGAGCATAAAAGGTGATTATACATAAAAAGGAGATTACTGATAACAGAAGAAAACAGATACATACTACTCATTTCTACATATAGAATCCAAATAACATCGTTGTATCATATTAAGTTCAAACAACTCTCCCAAATATGTGTCTCAGAGCATAGGGAGCACAATCATACAAAAGTACAACATATTTCTTCCAAAATTACAAAAGCCTACTTTTCTCTTAGAACTTAATATATATAGAGTTCTCCTTGGAGGTCTATGGTACTTAATCATTTATGATCGACCCATATCTATGAAATCAAAACATCCTACCTAACTTGCAGAGCGTAAATTGAGGAATTACTTATGCAGTGAGAGAATTAAAAGAGGAATGGAGTGAAATTGAGATTTCACAAGAAAAATCATCAAAATTAAATCGAAAACAGAAAGGACATGGTCACCCATTGAGGCCAATAATGGGAGCCTTCAAGACAGTATAGTGAGGAGTGGTCGAAGGTGGACAGACTAACTATCATTTTACAATTCCATCTATTGCCTGCAAACCTCCACTCCCTCAGTCAGGTGATTTCCACTTAATCCATTATGAAGAGGTTGATCGTACTGAGCGCACCTGGTTCTTTATCGGAGATCTCCTGAGCAGACCACATAAACCACAACTGCATGTTCCGCCTCAAAAGCCCATGCGGTATTTTTGAATTGCAAAACAGAACTGGATTTCAGAGGGGGTCTCAAGTGGTAAGTAGTATCGGAGAGGGGGGGTGCTAAATGAAGAGAGGACGATACATGGAGGAGTGGGAGGTAATGGATACCGCTCATTTCGACTTCCCCAATGGTTAAATTTTGAAAGCTGTCAGGGGTGCGAAATGAAAAAAGGATCATTAGATGAGGAGGGAGTGATTGGAGATGGAGGAAATGTGGAGGGTGATGAGGAGACTATTATGGTGAGGCCAAATTGTTGCCCACATATTGCAACTCTTTACCATGAAGCAATAAAGGTAAACTCTAAAATGTGCGATGAGAAAAGTGCAGGGAGAAGGTAAGTGATGTGGAGGGAAGGTGGGACCTGACCAAATCGCAAGTTGAACAAAATAGTTTGTGGGCACTTCAAAGGTAAATTAAAACAAATACGATGCCATATATTGCAAATCAACAATCGCACACTTTAGTTTTAGTTTCAATGTGAAAGGTTATAATATGCGATCTACAATGGATGGCGGGGAGAAAATGGTGACATGGAGGAAGGTGGGACCCGATCGTTTCCCGCAGATCGCAAGTTTTAACACTAAACATCAAAGGTAAACTTTAAAGGATGCGAAGTTTGAAGTGCAGGGAGGAGGTAAGTAACATGGCAAGGGAAAGTGGGGGGCAGAGCTACTGTGGTGGGGCCAAACTTCGCATCGCAAATTAAAAGAAATACATTGTGGGCGCCTAAACAGTAAGTTGTAATGTTTATGAAATGTGATGGATGGTGGGGGAGAAATGGGTGACATGTCAGGGGGACTAGCACACTTTAATCTCAATCGAGGAGATGGGAAAAGCGGAGGAGAAACAATGATATAGTGGTGAAAAAGGTAAAGTAGAGAAATGAAGTGGAAAGGAGAAAACGGTAAGGTTTTAGTGATTTTCAAGGGAAATGGAACGAAAGGAAGTGTGACGGGTGGCTGGGACCCACCGCCATCACACATCGCACTTCAGCATCTTTAACTTTACCCTTTTCACCTATCTTGCAACACTTGAGATCTGCGATTGCGATTTTAATCTCTGTCATTGACAGATTCTTGGATCAATGGTCCTCACTGCTCCCTTGATGTGGTTTGCCACTTTTGGTTTCACTTGTTCATTTCTTAGTTGTTCGTAGAATACTTGCCCCGCATTCACGACTCGATCCAAAGTACATGACTTGACCCAATCATGTTCAGGACTCTGCCCTTGTTTTTTTTCTGTCATAACTGTTTCTCTGTTGCCTTTGTCTTTGCTAATGGTAATTGCTTCTTTGCCTCTTCCCTGTGATTTCCTTATAGGGACCACTTCTCCATGTTATGTGTGATCATAGGCCAACAGGCTGCAACATAAAATTATCATAGTTTAGGACTATGCATATGCTGACATCGACTTTAGAGGAGATCCATATCTTCTGATCCTACCAGGCACACAGTGGACTAATGCACGTAAAAATTGTTTTTTTTTAATTTTTTCTTTTTAAATTTTTTTCATTATGTATTCTGAAATGTAAAATTATGATGTATTTATAGATATGGGTCCTCAGAGACCTCTAGGCATGTCACCAAATGAAAGGAGTGTAGCCCGTCCAGTAGATGATGCTCCTTATGAGGAGGGAGCATATACACTAGCTGAGCTGGAGCGGAACCTAGTTGTCCTCACGAGATGCATTTTAGAGTATGCTACATTCGATGAGATTTCATTGCGTCTTTAGAGACATATAGTCGATTACTCTAGTGAGTAATTCAAGAAGTCACCTGCTACCATGAGCACGATGTGGGGAGATAGAAGCCCTATTTTTACATTTTTTTTACTAATGTAGGCTCGGAGAGCCATTTTCATAACATAACACTTATTTCTTTGAAATTTTGGATAATTTTGGATGTAACACACTTGACAAACTGATATATATGTGTGTGTGTGTGTGTGTGTGTGTGTGTGTGTGTGGAATTATGGATTACAGATCAAACATTATTCCCTAGAAAAGTACTTATCTAGAACAACAGGTTAAAGACTTTACAAATACCTTTCCTAACTATAAAAAGACACACATAATGAGTTAGGAAGCTTACTTGGAGTCCAAGCACTTCCAAGTCTTCTTCTGTCACTTTTGCTGTAGCTTCAAATCCAAGCTAGATGTCCGAAAATATTTCCTGCAAAGATGAACACTAAACAACAAAAGATAGCAATAATACAGATGTTTATTCAAGTTATTTGGTTAAATCAATAAAACATAAACCATATACATCAAATAATAATTCATGATATAGAAAGCAGAAACTTATACATATGCATATGTGGAAAAGTAAGAAGTAACCTTTATTAATGATAGAAGGGGAGGTTACAACCGAGTGATTGATTTAGCATGACCATCTCCAGTAGCATCCCGGCCTCATCACAATGCAGATATCTCCAGGAATATGTCACTCAAATCAACTCCTCAATTGAAATTCCACCAGCATTTCTTTACTCAAATTCTTCCTCATCAAACACTAAGATCTGTGCTCAATTTATAGAGGAGCTGAAGGTAGTTTTACAATCAATGAATTTCTAATAATAGGCAAGGCATGTTCCAAATCTTGTAGATTTCAAATGGACACATGGATTCGAAGTTTGACACATGTGAACTCTTCTAGAAGGCACTGGCCAAGTGGAGATTTCGGAACAATGAGAATTTTGATCCCAATGTGACCAATGCACCTATGAGTGTCGGGAAGTGCCTTATAGAGTAGCCTTGAATGGGGCTACCGGCATATGCAACACACTTAGTCCCTTTAGAGGCCGCGTTGGTGAGCTCAATTATGATATATTATAAACTTCAAATCTTGGAAACCTTTACAAATGGAAGTCATGTATGATTTATCTTTTTCTTTGTCTTAGGGCAAGTAGCAACTGAAATGATAGGGGATGTTAGACCCTATTCATTAGTATTGGATATGATGCCTAGTTAAGCGGGTCATTGGGAATGGTGCCCAAATTGACCTATAACAATTGTCCCCTAAAGCATGAAGTCAGAATAATAATAACAATATTTTGATTGAGATGCTTTACACTGTGATGGGCTGGATATGAAGTGGAGTGGCGACTTGAAGCAATCCTACAATACATTACAACATGATATATCCTCTTTGATCACGAATTGCTGAGGGTAGGCATTCTCATGTTCAACACATAAACAATCTAATAACATGTACATAATTCAGAAATTTGTCTACATTGGAATGTTGCCCAATACAGACATACCTACATATATAGGCCCATGTTCAGATGAAGATCTGTATGTAAGGTGACTGTACAGATGATGTGTACAACAATCCTGAAATCGTAGCCTGGATGGATGAAACTAGATCCACGGTCTTCTTATCTCGTTCACTCGATCATTCGGGTAAAAGTCTAGCCATGTGATTATATGATTTGTAGTCAAACATGATAAGACATCATTTGATTACCAGCCAATGATGTGAGTTGTTAACAAACGTGAAATAACCACCATTGATGTGAATGGCCCTAAAGGTATACAGTACATTTTGTAAGGTGAAAATAGATGATTTGATGTCGAACACCAAAAAAAATGTTTCGATCAAAAGTCCAGAAGCGAGGATCTTGTCGATGTTGTAACAAAGCTCATGGTACTGGAATAAGATGTTTCTAGGTGAACTTCCTGGATAATTATTTGTTGTTGATAGGAAGTCACCTTATTGCAAAATGGGAGTTACCGATTTTGGAGACAAAGGTATGACTTGGTATAGCAATTTTCAGGGATGACTGCCATGAGAATGAAGGTTTATGAGTATTTCAGAAAGATGATTATTCACTAGATGACTTCTCTTGAACATATTGGTGACACTGAGATGAGTTGGCAGCATTGACCCAAAACCAAAGTGAAGGTATGATGAACCATAGGTATGAATGAACCGTCAAGAATATTACCAAACGTAAACAGTCACGGTGATAGAGTGAAGTGTCATCTTCATGAGCGACTTGCTACCATAAAGAATTCTGCTCACTTTCCCAATTTTTCCCCAGTCATTTGTTGACCAGTACCTCTTTATTTTTTAACAAGCTTGAGGAGGATAACATATTATTGATCTATAATTCAACCCTTCGGGTGAACAATATATCACTATTTAATAATTTAATGAGTCTAGCGATGAATGAAACTCGATTCTTGCCATGATCAACAAGCTCGTCGCTATTTTATGTTTTAACGAGCTTAATGACAGTGATAGCCCTGTCCTTTTTCATATTTAGAGAGTTTGAAAAAGAGGACGAAAGAAAAATCCATAAGTACTTTTTCATAAAGTTGTCGCTCAGATCCAAAAAAGTGTAAAATAATATCTGAGAGAACCTCTTTAGTCATTTTTGACCAAGGTATTCCTTTTTCATAAATAATCTATCTCATTCCGGAAAAGGGTTAAACTTATACTAAGTAGATATCAATTCATTTACTTTTACAAGCTCGAAAATACAAGTGCTCGACAATATTTTCACATTATCGGAGTCTGAAAAAAGCTGAAAGAAGACTCCATGGGTTCCTTTTTCATTGTTATTTTAGCTTGAAAAAGAGATATAAGTGTTCTTCCAATCATTTTTCATTTCTAACAAAGCTTGAAAAATAAGGAGAAAAAGTATGCTTTGTGGTCAAATCATTCTTGCAATAAATCTGCACGACTAATCTGTTCATCAGTTGTAAAATATGTTCAGAACAACATCAAATGGATTAAAAATACTTGTTACATGATAAAAAACATAATGAAACTATATTGATAGCAATAAATGTAATTTTGAAATAATTAAATGACTATTAAAAGTAGTTTTACTATTCATTTTTACCATTCCATAGTTACCATTTGCATTTGGGAGCTCTGAACCTAATTTTTCCCTCGAACATCAGTTGTTGATTGTGATCATTTTTTTGGATGGATTTCGTTGCCGTTTTATCCAGGTTAGTATCATGAACCTCCTCTTTCCTTTGGTAATCATTTAATTTCCGATTTCTACAAATTTCTAGGCTGTTGGGGCCCCTAGGATAAATCCTGCTCCAAAAGAGGGCAATGCACCCTTGGATGTCGAAACCTGCGTTGCATAGCAGATAATTTGAAGGATACTTGCATACACACACACTGTCTCTTGTTAGAGCCTACGTTGGGCGCAATCTACATTTTTTTTTTTGCATCATGCCCAAAATTTGCCCAATTTTTTTGCATTGAATAGAATCTAATAGTTCTTATGGTGTATTTTAGGTTTCCATTGGATTACAATGATGATTACATGGAGGGAAAGAGAACATGAAGAATAGGATATGATTTCCTTAAATGATTCGGGCACAATAAGAGCCCTAAGAGAGTGTTGACTGCTAAAGTACTTCTGGTTGTCAAGGATGAGGGAAAAAATATAACTCTTGGAGTTCTAAGTTTGAAAATGGGATCCAGCTATTGAGGAATTTCATATTAAGAACCAAGTGGTTCCCATAACAATTGAGGATGTATACTTTCTCACAGGTTTGTCGAGGAGAGGCTTTCCTATTTCACTCTCAGGGTCTGCTCTTGGAGGAGAGACTGTGAGAGATTATGTTCTGCAACATTGCTATCCATGGGCAGATCCAAGCAAATATGGAAAGATAAAAATTCGTGATGTTATAGATTTGCCTTTGAGAACTATCCTTTTCACGATCGTAAAACTTTCTATCACCGTTACACTACATGTAGTGAATATATCCTATATGCAGTATGCGCTTGAGTGTATGGAGCCAACAGTCTTCAACTAGTCTGAAGTTGTACTTTCTCGGATAAAATAACAACTGAACAAAGCAAAGGGACAAAGGAAGAATAATTTCAGTTATGTTTCGATCCTCATATCATTTTCCTTAGAAAAGATTCCACTGATGCAGCCGCAGCATGTGACACTGGATGTGGCTAATCCTAGAGATCCGAGGATGCAGAGATGGTTAGAACTAATGGGTAGGCATGCAGGCCAATCGACCATTATGTTCTCTACTGCATTCTTTGCCTGGTTCCGGTGATAGGTTGTCGCCATTGAAGAGTATGCATATGCAAGCATTGATTTCCGAGGAGATCCATATTTAGCTTTACAAGAAGGCGCTCAGTGGGGTGCAATAGGTAAGAATTTTTTGACCATGTTTTTTATTTTCCTAAGGTTTATAAAATGTTTTTGTATTTTGATGTTTTCCCAAGACTAAACTAAATGTTTCATGTAATGCAGATGTTGGTCGAGTTCAACCAGTGGAGGAACCAGAGCGTGAAGAAAATGATCCAGTAGAGAGGGTTGGCGGGAGAGCATTCCTTTAGTATCTTGATATGGCTGAGACTTTGTCTGAGCTTCGGCAGCAGAGGGATTGACCTTTGGATTCCGAATTTCCGAATCAGTTACCCATGTGACTGCAGCGACACACTATTGGTGTTCCTAACTGTTGGATGTGATTACTGCTTAGGATAGCTAGATCTATAGCATGTTACCATTAGCACCACTAGTTACTTTTGACATTTTGCATACATTTTTAGGTCATATGACCAATGTGTCTTGGGCAAAAAATTTGTAAAAACCTATAACTATCTATCTATATGATTCCAGTGTTTTCTTATGTTTATTGTGTAATCCTATTCAATGATGTCAATGTTTTTTTTTACATATGTTGCAAATCTCTGTCTAAAACTTGATTAGCCAAGAATCAGTTAATGTGTTCAAATTTCTGGAAATGTGTTGACATTGAATAAAATCAAGATGTCTTTCCAAAATTCGAATTATTAGGAACAAACAATGCAGTGTTGGATTTATAACAGTATAAACACTAGTAAGTTGTAATACCACAAGTTGTGAGTCTAACCTTATGATTATGTGGTTAATACCTAATGAAATGGCATCAGAGAGAAGTTCGATCAACGCGCTATACTCAACGATATTGTTTGTCGATCTACCAATACAAATCCCTTGAAAAATGACTTACTCATCATTCGGAGTGAAAATGGCCCACGCTGCAGAGGATAGATTATGTGTAATATGACTAGCGCCATCAGCATATCCAACAAATGGTTCTGAAGATTCAGACATCTACGATTAAATATAAAGTGGATTACTAACATCAAGAAAACTCTAAAAACAAACTAAGATAGTGAATTCAAATGAACAACATATATATACAATATAATACAAAATATTACTACGCTCATGATTAAGCATAGTAACGTTTCATATACAACCCATTTCTAGGCTGCACCAATGGAATTCCATCGTAATCAACCAACTCATAGGCACCCTTAGCAAGAACTCTTTTGAAAATATAGGGGCCATGCCATAATGGCTCAAATTTTCTTGTACCAATTACATCAACTTCTTGATCATAAAGACGGACCAAGTCACCCTCTAAGAAAATGCGAGGCTGGACATTTTTGTTGTATTGTGCCTTTATACATCTCTTATGTGCTTCGTTAGCCAATTGGGCTTCACAGCGTGTTTCATCAAGATGGATGAGATTAAAAAGATGTGCTTCTTTTTCTGAGGTGTCAGGTAACAAGTCAATTGTGAGTTTTAACTACGGTATTTCACATTGGATAGGCCAGATAGCTTCCAGACCATACACCAATTGAAAAGGAGTAAATCCAGTTACATTTCTCATCGAGGTTCGATACGCCCACAAGGCGGAGTACAGGATAAAATGCCAGTTTATTTTACAAACTCCTATCATTCATTGAAGCATACGTTTAAGAATCTCGTTGATAGCTTCAACTTGTCCATTTGATTGTGGATAATAACTAGTAGAATTATCATGTGAAAATCCTAACTTGGCAGTCAATTCAGCCATCGTGTGGTTGCGAAAATTCTTCCCATGATCTATAACTATAGCTTGTGGGAACCCAAACTGTGCAATAACATGATTAAAGAAAAACAATGTAGTTGTTTGTCCTGTGTTGTTGAATGTAGGCATCGCTTCGGCCCATTTGGTAAATTAGTCTACTGTGACAATAACATAACCATGCCCCCTGGACGAACGAGGGTTACAGGTCATGAAGTCAATACCCCATTTCGAAAATGGTCCCACAGAGACAACAGGATGCATTGTGTAGAAATTATGTGCACTAAGCATGCATATGTCCAAGATCCAACTGATCTCACACTATTTAACTTTATGCAAGATACTGAATCTATTCTACTTGTTAATCTTTTGCAGAAAATTTAATTGCACACACATGTGAAGCATAAACAAAAATATTCAATCGCACATAACACATTTTTTAACCGGGAAGGCCTGAAGCTGAAAACCCCAACTATATATTATGTCACATGGAGATCATATGAAAATCTCATACAAACATACAAAGCTTATCACAAGCTCTCAGTACAGTACAATCGTCATACACTAATCAAGCCCAATCTCGCAAATCCATGCACCGATCTTTGCCACTTGCTAGCTTGCCTCCACTGCACAATATATACTGAAGAGTAGCTCTGAATGAATTCGAATTACTCCAACCTTGACTGCGCAATCCTCATTGGCATCTCCACTGTGTGTGTGATGCAATCAATGCATCACTATAGTCACAACAGATAGTCTATCTTGCCCTTTCACCTATCTCTCCACTAGTCTCCACTGAAACGGCCATGCACTATAGTTAACTGTTGTATTGTTCAATTGATTAATGAGTTATTATTTTTGAATTAATTAACTAATTAATCCACTCCACTCTCACTAGTGTATCAATCAGTTAGACTAGATACAAATAGCTCAACTGAGTCTAACTGAGTTAAATTGAATACAATTCCATAACTACTTCTTCCAACTGTGTCATAACTCTGCCACTTGAATTCTAAATGAGTCCTCCATTCATTAGCTCTAGTAAAGCCTTAGGAATAGCGTAATTCATTCGGTCAACTGATGTGCCACATCTGTGCACTAAACTGAAGTGCTCCAAGAGAATAAGTTGTTGTTTAGAGTCTGATTATTATTAAGAGCTAATAATAATTGACATGCATCTATTTTAAGATTGACGATCTATAAATAGACTTCGCCCAATATTCTAAAATTATAATTTCATCTATTTTTCCAACTTGATCAACCATCCACAAAAATCATCCTGCAACTTCTGAAATATGATCATCATGTCTAAAAATAGACATAGTGTAAAAATAGACTTGCACCAAAAATAGCCTGGGGGCCCACTTAGTGAAGGCGACTCTTTTCACTAAGCTCATCATCTTGTTGAATCTCAACACTTCCTCTCAACAAGATAGGGATTATCCTTCACCCCAATCCTACCTCTATGGTATTCGAATTTTCCCCTGGTGAGTGCTTTCGTTAGAATATCTGCATCCTGATCCTCTGTAGGAATGTACTGAAGCAACATGATCTTCCGTTGCACACAATCTCTGATATGATGATACCGGATATCAATATGTTTAGATCTATCATGAAACACAGGATTAACCGAGAGTTTAATGCAACTCCAATTATCACAATGAATCACCGTGGGATCTAAATGTGAACCAAACAAACCAACCATAATCTTCCTCATCCAGATAGCCTCACATGCAGCTAAACTTGCTACCATGTATTCCTCTTCTGCTTAACTGAGTGCCACGGATCTTTGTTTCCTACTGTACCAAGAAACTACCGTAGATCTAATACTGAAAATCCCTCCTGATGTGCTCTTTCTGTCTATTGGCCTTCTTTCCCAATCTGCATCCGTGAAGCCATGCAAATTCACCTCATCCGTCTGTGTGTACCATAAACCATACTCAGATGTGTCCCTGCGATATCTCAGGACATGCTTTCCTGCCTACCAAAAGAGCTTGGTGGACTTAACCATCACTTGTAAAAGCTGGTTCACCACATAGCATATGTCTGGTCTTGTATTGACTAAATACATGAGTGAACCCACCAACTGTCGATAAACAGTGGCATCCACTACCTCTGCCGATGTAGCATCCTCTTTTTTCCAATTTCCTGGAAGAGGAGTGTTGATAGGCTTGCAGCCTTGCATGTGAAACTTCTTCAGTATCTCCTGGCATACTTTCCTTGAGACACAAAAATTTCACCTTCCCGCTGCCATATTTCCAATCCAAGGAAATAATGAAGGAGGCCCAAATCCTTCATCTCAAACTCCTTTACAAGATCTTCCTTGCATGAGTGTATCAACTACTCATCACCTGTTAGTATTAAATCATCAACATAAAGTACAATGATTAAAAGCTTACCCTCAACCACAATCTGGTACAGGTTTGCATCTGCCTCACTCTTGGTGAAACCAACTCCAGTGAAATAGCTGTCGATCCGAGTGTACCAAGCACAAGGTGCTTGTTTCAGCCCATACAACGCTCTTTTGAGCTTTCACACATGCGACTCACTGCTGAAGATCTCAAATCCTTAAGGCTACTCAATGTACACATCTTCCTCAATGATCCCATTAAGGAACACAGTCTTCACATCCATTTGATGAATGTGCCAACCCATCTGCGCTAAGAGAGCAAGGATGGTCTGTATGGAAGAATACTGTGCGATAGGTGCAAAGGTTTCTTCATATTCAATCCCCTCAATCTGTGAGAAGCCCCGCGCAACAAATCTTTCCTTATACTTCTCAAAACTTCCTTCAGCAACTTGCTTTACCTTGTAGATCCATCTTGATCCTACAACTGATTTTCCCATCGGCCTTGGAACAATCTCCCAAGCATTGTTTCTAACAATGGAGTCATACTCCTCCACCATGGCATCTACCCATGTGGGCTCCTACACTGCTTCTTCGAAAGAAGATGGATCTGTCACGATACACTTGCTCATAAGAGCCATGTATCCAGTATATCAGTCAGGTAATTGTCTCTGTCTGCACTATGATGTAGGAACTCCTACATTCTATGCCGCATCAAGCTTCAGTCTCTCAGCTTCTGTGGTACACTTTCTGCCTTGTCTGATGTTTGGTTTTACATGAGTGGACTCCTCCACTCCATGAATCTCCTCATGTGGCTTATCCACATCCAGAGGCTCATTTTTGTGAACAAGAAGTTCCTCCTCCGCATGCAAGTGTAGCTCCCTCTCAAGCGACAACTTCATGGCTTTCACCTCATTGAATTTTATATCCCATCGCATAACAGTCATCTGACTATTTGGAAAATACACATGATAGTTATGGGGTGTTTCTGTGTACCCCACAAATATCCCAACTTCTGCAGTCGGCTCCAGCTTCTTCCTAGTGTCCTTCATCACATGAATGTAAACAGGTGAGCCAAAAATATTCAAATGAGAAATATCAGGCTTCTTCAGGTGTACTCATGCCAACTACTCTATGAAGACAACAGTTTTGCACATAAACCACAGTGTTGCATGCTTCTGCCCACAAGTGCATCGATAGGCCCTAGTCATGTAGCATCGCTCATGCAGCACCCATGATCGTTATGTTCTTTCTCTCTGCGACCCCATTCTACTGTGGGTTATGAGGAACTATGAGTTCTCTTCGAATTCCTTCTTTGCTACAGAAGTATTTGAATTCGCCCAAGATGTATTCACTACCATTATCACTCCGTAGAGCTTTCACTTGCTTCCTCGACTCCTTCTCCACCAATGCCTTGAACTCACAGAACTTTGAGAACGTTTCACTCTTCTTTTGCATGAAGAATATCCAACATCTACAAGAATAATCATCAAAAAATATCACATAATACCTGTGTTTTGCTGTTGAAGCAACCAAGAATGGTCCACACACGTCTATGTGAATTCTCTCTAGGATCACCGAAGCACGGTTCTCCTTTTCATGAAAGGAAATATTCACAAAATTACCCATTGTACATCCTTTTCACTGATCTTACTGCGCAAGAGTACCCTTGGGATGTCCAGTATAAATTTGCTGCAAAATATTCAAAGTGCCATGGTGAAGATGGCCCAATCTCCTGTTCCATAATTCGCCCTCATCCTGGCTCACCACTTCTTCTGCTTTGCTCACCATTGTAGCAGCCATCTATCTCCAGCTTGTAGAGATTCTTAATTCAAACCCATATCTTCTTGGTTTGACCTGTTGTTTTATGTCGAAGGAAGGCTTTTCCCTCACTGAAAACAACATCATAACCTTTGTCTTCTATCATTGCAACTGATACTAAGTTCTTCTTCAGACCTGGAACATGTATAACATTCTTCAACAAGAATGGATTACCGGACTCCCTCTCAAAGGTAATGGTCCCAATTCTAGTCACACTCTACCGACCATCATCGCCCATCTCTATATGCATCTAGAGGTCCTTCTCCTCCAATTCACTAAACAACTCTTTGTCTCCCGTCATATGGAAAGATGCACCACTGTCAAGATACCACACCGATCCCATGCAGCTTGAAACCAAGCATGTGATAAAGGAAAAATACAACTCAAACTGTGAGACTAAGGCCTCTCCAGCTGCAGATCCAACAACCTACTTATTATTCTTCTTCTGTGGACAATTAGTGGCGAAATTTCCATGCTCGTTGTTACACAGTAATTTGTCACCGTCCCTGCCATTCCCCGTCCTGCACATTGGAGGGCTCATTTTTTGACCTGTGAGCAGTATCGTGCCTTGAAACCACTTTCATTGCATTCCTCTAAACATGAGCTTTAATTCCCCTGAAGACATCTCCTTGCAAAAAACCCTAAAAACACCCCTTTTTTCATTAGTGTGGGCAGCAAGTTCAGTACCCGTGCCAATGGGAAAAATCCTTCAAAGAGGCTGCGCCAACTGGCGCTCTGTCCTAGAGTCGCAGTCACGCCGGCCATTTCAAGGAGTGTTTTTTAAAAATAAATGACGGAATTTTCGTCCCAACAGATTCACAAACTGGTACCTATCTTGAGTTGGGTGGTTTGGCTCTAGGATCTCCATGTAGGGGAAGTGGTTTGCCACCTCTCATGGAAGCTTCCTTGAGGATAGGGCCAATCCCACAATTATAGGGATCCCAACTCCCCTTCCTCCATCTATAAAAGCTTGCTCATCTCCTTTCCAAGCTAGTTCCAAAAATCCCAAGAGCTATCAGAGCCTTATGCTGCGAGAGCCCTCATTCTTCCTTTAAGGCCAAATCCAAGCAAGGAGACTATCATTGAGATATCCTAAGAAAGGCTTGTCCCATCCTTTGCAGGTTTTGCGAGACATGTTCTACTAGCGACCCTTCGAAGGAGAACTCAGCGTCAGAACATTGGTTGTACTCTCCTTTGATTGATTATTAATGAACGACTATTGGTTATGGTTCCACTCTTGTTATTGTTTATGATGATGATGAGTTATGTCCTTTTTGACTGACATATAGTTGCATATACCATATTTTATGCTTGCGTTTGTATTGTTTCTTGCGTGTGCATGTGTCCATTCATGGAGATGGTGAGGATCGTGATCTGCTAGACCTAAGGAACGGGAGCACTACCTCTTCTACGAACAATAGCGTTGGACTCCAGGTAGGCCTTCGTCGTTGTTCTATTTGTTTGCAACTAGGAACTTGTGTTATAGCATTTGACGATTGTTGCTAGACCCGGTCTAGGCTAGTAGGGATCGCCTCTATCCGCAGAGGGGATTTACCTCCTCAACAATTTGGCGACTCCGCTGGGGATCGTCTATCTTGTTGTTGTTTGTTTTATGAGCTATAGATGGAGCCTGAAGTGAGCTAGATATCCTTCGAAACGCTTTTGCTCTGCAATTGCAAAGTAGATCAAAGCTGCTTCGGTCAATCTCCGGTTTAGTTTGTAAACCGAACACTTGGAGCATTGTCTTGCCTCTTCTCGATTCTGCTTGCTTGGTCAGCCTTTGGGGCTGGGTTCTTTTTCTGTTTTTTCTTTTTGGTTTTCTTGGTTATCACTGGTCTGCTTGTTGGCTTGTTTTTTTATTTTTGACTGGTAAACTCGGCTGGCGCACTTTTTAGCTTGACAATCGTGCCCATTGGCGCAGGTTTCTTGTGTATTACCTGCGCTAATTGCTTTTTGGCACTAGTTACAGCCTCACAGTCACGCCAATCCTATGAGGCACTAGGGTTTGCTCAGTTTGGAGCTTCCTGAGCCTGGTCAGTGTGTTTCATCTTGGTTTTTTGACTACTTGAGTGTTTTGGAGTCCTGTTTGACTGGATTTAACCTTCATCCTTTGGTTGTTTGCCCATTTCCATCGATTTCGCGTATTAGCCCTAGGGCATTTAGTGGCTTTGTGTGTCGAGCCTTCCTTGGGAGTTTTTAGTTTTTATTGGTTCAGTCAGCCTTTTGATTGCTCCTCTACATTCATTTAATGGTGGTTCATCATTTTGTCATGATTTTTTGGGTGATTGTCCTCTTCTTCATTCAAATTTCATTGTGCTCTTGCTTTGGGCCTAGATCACATGGTCCATTGGAGTCTTTGGGATTTTTTTTGGTTTTGAGGAACTGCTTTGTCAATTTGGAGATCTGATTGTGTGTTTGCATTGAGTGAAATTGGTTTGTTTTGCTCTTTCATTATCATTTCTCAAATTGTTCTTCTCATTAGTTTTCACTTGTTTAGTGCATTGTGTTATTAAACATTGAAAATAAAAAAAGAATCTCTTTTGCTTCTGATTAGTTAGTGCAAATTAAAATATTTTCGGTGTTATTAGAAATTAGTGACTTTGAAAGAAAAGTTTTTGGTTTCCATTAGTTGCATTAGAGATTTTGTTGGTTGTTCTCTGATCGCTTCATTATTGTGTGAAAATCTCTTAACTCTCTCGTAATTAGCTTTCATTGAATAAAATGATGTACTGTGGCATATAGTTTGCATTTAGGAGATTTTGAGATATAACATTCGCTAAGGCCTGAAAACTGAAACGTAATTGAGGATAAACTTTAAAATTTACTCAATTTACACTAAGGCAGCATTGAAACATTAACGCAACATTTAGTGGTCTAGGCTAGAGACATGTTCTGGCGTCTTTAAACCTAGTAGTTTCCGTTTGCCTCTTGGCTTTAGATAACACTAGTACGGACTTGTGCTCCCCGTACCGTCGTGTATATAAAGGGAGACCCTACTAGGTTTCAATCCTTTATCCATAGGAAGCGAGTCTACTGCCCTATACCTGTGATACACCGGACACAACATTCGAGGAGATTTCCTGCATGTATGTTAAGTTCTTGGTTGATTTCTCTTTCATTTCTAAACCAAGGTCTATATTGCAGTTCACGGTTATTTGTTACACCCTTTTCCTAGTTTACCTGAGTAGTCATTTGATCTTTTCTGACTCCTTAAATTTGAAAGGATCACCAAGCACTTGTCCTTTCACACTTGCGTAAAATCTGAAAGAGATAGAGTCATTTTTCATCCGTTTCTCGACTCTTAAAACATGAAACGGTGAATTTTCTAAGTTTCAATGTGGTAAAAAATTAATCACCCACGATCACACGCCCTGTTAGATTTTGCTTGTTGGCCATTTGATTGTGTGTCTTGACTCTTTTTTAGCTCATGTGTGTGTTTGATCTTTTTCTCTTATCATTACTACCACAGTGGCAGAACCCTCAGTTTCATCTACTGGTAGTCCTTATACGGAAAATTCATCAGAGGCTTCTGAATCCTCTGCTGAACTTCAGCAGCCCATTGTTTTCGAGTTTCTTGATGGGGGACCAGTTCTCGCTGAGCAACCCTTTGGAGGACCAGTTGAGTTCAATTGGCCCTTTTCCGATCCTTGGTCTAAATTGAGAGTAGGAGCTTAGTTCCTTTCTCTTACATCAGGTTCGCCTTTTATAGATGCTATTTTTTCTCCTAGTCCTCGCCGTCTATTGCAAGATCTAGCGGCAGACTCAACCATGAGTGAATCCAGTGAGGAAATCCCAATGTCTGGTGAAGACTACCAGCTTTTCCTGTGAAGGTTATTCCCAGAAAACAACCCTGAATCATCCGTGATGTCGTCACCCGGTCCTTCACTACCAGTAGGGTATAGATATTTGGGTCAGATTATTGCCGCCGCTGCCTCTATGGGGGTATCAGATCCTTCTACAAGGCCGGTCGTTCCTTCATTGGGGATGTCTCCTCGGAAACCCGTTACGTCATCCCCCCAGGTCACTTCTGTACTCGTCAGGCCCACTGTCTGTGTGGCCGCGTCTGCACCCGCTGTTACTGCTCTGTCTGTAAGGGCCACATCCCTTCCCGAAGACGTCTATATAGCGTCTGCCATACCGGATAACATCTCTCCAGAGGAGTATCGGTTGTCCTTACAACAACTAAACCCCGAGGTAGGACCATCCTCTCAAGACCCCAACCGATCATATTTTTCACATTATGCTCAAGATGGTACACCTGTTTACGCTTTTCCAAATCAGTACAATAAGCACGGAAATATGTTGCGTTTACCTGCTCTTGAGGCTCAACTTCATGCTCAGGGTTTACCGTATAACCAGGCTCGGCAACCTTATAACCTGCAAGGGCAGCTTTTCAAGGCCAACCTTTGGGCAAGCCTAGCTATCCTTATGACCCACAGGGGCAGCCCATCTAAGGCTACCCTGCGGGCCAACAAGGGCCATTGTACGGTCTGTAAGGATAGTATTACAACCCTTTCGGTCAACCTGTGCAGCCTCCACCGGGGTACCAACCGGGACTGGTTTATGGTCCTGGGGGGCAAGTCCAACCTTCCCAACCCATGCAACCTCAGTATCCTGTCAATCCAAACGTTGCACACCAGTCAGGACTATCTTATGGTCGAGCTGCAGGTCAAACCGGTTACTAGCCACCACCTGGCTCGATTCCTCCACCAGGCCAACCGGCCCATCCGGCACAACCTGGTGTTCCGTCACCAGGCCAACCGGCCAATCCGGCACAACCTAGTGTTCCTTTACAGCCAGGTCAACCTGCGCAACCGGCACAGCCTGTTCATCCAGGTCAACCTGTTAACCTAGGGCAGCCCGCTCAGCCAGGTCAACCTGTTCAACCAGGCCAGCCTGCACATCCTATCAACCCTTCTCAACAGTCGATTTATTCGACGCCGCAATAGAATCCGCCGTTGCACCCTAACTATCAGGCTCAGCAGGGTCCCACCTATCAGCAACCCATTCGACCTCAAGGTGGTTACTATTCTCATGGTCAATCTCAACTGAATTATAAAAAACCCCAAGGTTCTAACTATCGTCCTCAGCAACCCGGCTACACCTATACTCAGCAGCCAAATCCAAATGCTGCTTACACAGGGCCGACATATAATCAGGGTCCCTACTCTGGTTTTCAAGCCCCGTACACTGGTTACCAGCAACCCAATCAGACTGGTTATACGACCTATACCCCCTACGGTCAGAATCCTATGGGACAGAATCCATGGGGGCAAGGATATTCTCAACCAGATTGGAGTACAGGTACTGGTCCTTATCAAGGGTCGGGCATGCTGTCCAATCTTCCATTACCGTTCTTGGCTACCTTGGAATTACCGGATGTTTCGAAATTAACCAATGATCCGATTTTGCACAATCCTTATTGGCCTTCGGTTCCTACCAAGGTGCCCGGTGATTGCCCCAAGTTTGAGGGTAAAGCTAGGGAGGACCCCCAAGCTCATGTGATGACTTACCATCTTTGGTGTTCGTCCAACTCTTGGGTCGATGATTCAATTCGTCTGCACCTCTTCCAGCGTACTTTAACTGGTGCTCCAGCTAAGTGCTATATTGAACTACCCTGTGGCATCTTTCAATATTTCAACACGTTAGCCATGGCTTTTCAGACTCATTTTCAGTTATCGGTTCGCTACGAAGCCAGGACGCACCTCTTGAATTATTTGAAGCAGGACAAAGCCACCCACATTTCTGATCACATTCATGAGTGGCAACGTCGTCGTAGGCTGATCAAGTTTCACATACCTGATCAGATACTAACTCATTGGTTCACCACCTCCTTCGTTAGCAAAATCGCCCAAGACATTGCTATGGGAGCATGTGTGACGGAAGAACAAGCCATTGCGTGTGCCCAATATATGGATCTTATATATTCTCAGTCTGGCATGCTTTATGATATCTTTCCTGATGCTCCACGGTCTGGAACCTCTAAAGGCCCACCTACCCTAGTAGTGGATGGTGTTATTGGTTCCGTGTCTCATAATTCGCGAAAGTCTTCGAATGGGAAGTAGAAGTCCAACTCATCTAATAGTTCTTCTCCTCTCGCCCCTCCTGATTCTAGAAAAACTGCGAAGGTTAACGCCGTTCAGGCCAATCCTACAGAGAAAGCCTCCAAGGGGAAAAGGAAGGGCAAAGGCAAATCCAAGTCTGATGGCCCGAAGCCAGATTCCTCCAAACCTCGGTCTGATGATGGTTCCCAACGCAAACCGAAGTATTCCTGCCTTATCTGTGAAGGAGATCATTATACGAAAGATTTTCCTCGACGATCCGAAGTTACTCAACTCCTGAAAGGACCAAAAGGAACTCCGTCTATTCTCAAAGAGCCGTTTCCATCTCAGTAGACCTAGATGGTGGAGCAGCCCTCGCCGTCCGCACCATTTGGGTCCCAGGTCTTCATGATGAAAGGTACAACACCTATCTTTGTCGCTACTCAGTCGAAGGATTATGCTGGATCACGGCAGGCACTAGGAAAGGAGGTCGTGGATGGCCCACCTCCCCCGCCTGTCTCTAGTTCATTAGAAATTGAGAGGCCTACAGGTGAACCTGTTGTGAAACCAGCCTCCAAAGGTGTGCTGCAAAGATCTTCTTACAATTCGAACCTGTTGTGAAACGGTCGTGCTGCTCAACATTACAACATTGTTGAGGATTTGGCACAGGCGCCTTCTGCTATGTCTGCATTGGAAGTTCTTCAAAGTTGTCCTTCACAATGGAAGGCTTTGTTATCTGCAATCGCTGGTATTGATCCTGCCGATTCGAGCCTCCTCAACTTCGACTTGGAAAATTTTACTCCCCGGCTTCCACATCAGATCGCTCTTGTTATTCAAGTCGGGATCAACGATATTAAAATCCATAGGGCCGTTGTGGATGAAGGTGATTCTACCTGTGTTATTTCATCTGCGTGCTAGAAGGCCATTGGCTCTCCGGCCCTCTCATCATCCCCTAATGCTTTGGAAGCATTTGATGGTCGGGAATCGAAACCCCTGGGTGTTCTCGAGAGCTTACCGATAACGTTACAAGGGAAGACAGTCAACGTAGAAGTAGAAGTCGTTGACGCTAAACTTAACTACAACCTGCTTCTTGGCCGTAGTTGGACTCATGCCATGCTATGCGTGCCGTCCACCCTCTTTTCACTTCTTAAGTTTCCTCACGAGGGAAAAATTGTGACTGTGGATCAGTTGTCTTTCTTCACTTCCTCTTCCGAGAACAACGTTCCATACGTGGATAAGATCCCTAATCCCCCTGACAGTGTAGGGCCCGGTCTCTTCAAATACCCTGCTCTCATGGGTATCTTTCTTGCACCACCACCTCACACCATTCAAGTTAATATGATCTCTAGGTCTGACGACCCATGGATCATCCCTTCATCTGAACAGGTGCGTTATCTTGGACAATAGATGCCCTTAACTCCAGTAGAAATCAACTACTATGAAATCGTCGCCGCATCCGATCCTTCTCCCCCTCAACATGCTCCTTCAAGCATGGCTTTGGACGTCTATTCCTAATCCCCCTATCTTGGTGAGGCCGACTCACCGGATCCTCTTAAAGAGACTTTTCCTTTTGTAGAAGCCATTCTGGAAACCATGTCTCTTGAGGAACTGCCTTGGAGCGATGGACATCATCCTTCCTCCTTCATGCCCAGCCTGGAGGCAATGTCAGATTGTCTGGAGCACTTTGGATCTCAGGTTCCTACTCCTCCTCTCCAAATGCCCATTTTGACGCACGAGGTTTTTTCGGAAGGAAACCTGAGTAATATCACTCAAACTATCCCAATCAACATCTCCGTTAAACTGGGGATCGTTGAGAACATACATGTGGGAGTGACTTGTTCTCCTGATGAGATACAAGTCTATACTGATCTTTTTAAAGAATTCAGAGATGTGTTCGCCTGGTCCTACAAGGAAATGCCTGGGATTGATCCCAGTATCGTAGTGCACGAGATTCCAACCTATCCTGGTGTGAAGCCCGTACGCCAACGCTTACACCCGGTGCATCCTCGCAAAGCCGCTGCAATTAAGGCAGAATTTGAAAAACTTCTAAACGCGGGCTTTATTTATCCCATCCCCCTCACAGAATGGGTTTCAAACGTTGTCCCTGTCGATAAAAAGTAAGGTACTATTAGGGTCTGTGTGGATTACCATGATATTAATCGCGCCTGTCCGAAGGAAAACTATCCCACCCCGTTCATAGATCAAATCATCGATGAATGTGCCGGAAGTGAGATTTATTCCTTGATGGACGGCTTCTCCGGGTATAATCAGATCAATATTTTACCCGAGGATCAGCACAAGACCGCCTTCATCTGTCCGTGGGGTACTTTCACTTACAAAAAGCTCCCGTTCGGCTTGAAAAATGCTAGAGCCACATTCCAGCGTGCTATGTCTTATGCGTTTCACGACATACGTCATATCGTTTAGCCTTATGTGGACGATTTTCTAGCTCATTCAGCTTGGTGAGCGGACCACCCTGAACACCTCCACCAGATTTTCCTTCGCTGTAGGCGCTATAATATTCGGCTTAACCCCCACAAATGCATATTTTGCATAGATTCTGGACGTCTTTTGGGATTCATAGTCTCCAAGGACAGAATTCACCTTGACCCCTTAAAATTTGAGGCTATCATTAATCTCCCATCACCCACTTCGTTATATCAACTGCAGAGTCTGCAGGGAAAAGAAAAATTCCTTCGATGCTTTATCCCGAACTACGCAGAGGTGGCCAAAGGATTCACGTGCCTATTAAAGCAGAACGTTCCCTTTCGTTGGGTCAAAATTGCTCAACAATCCTTTGAGAAGCTTAAGACGTTACTTGTTAATGCTCCTTTGCTTCGTCCTCCGGACTACCACCGTGATTTCACTTTGTATCTAGCTGTCGCGTTTAGCACCATCGCTATGGTTCTAGTGCAAGATGACGATGATGGTAATGAACATGTTGTTTATTATCTATCACAGAACCTTCTCGACACAGAAACACGTTATGCACACATCGAGAAGCTGGCGTTAGCCGCACTACATGCTGTGCAACGTTTTCGCCACTACATCCTGTTGCGTACGATAACAGTGGTTTCGGATTGCAACCCCATGACATATATTCTCTCTCAACAATTACTGGGGGGCAAGTACTCCAAATGGATCGTTATCCTACAGGAGTTTGACTTAGATTTCACTACTGCTAAGTCAACCAAATCACTAGTTTTCACGGATCTTATATGCTCACTGCCAACAGACTCCACTCCTTCACACTCCGAGGATCATATCCCAGATGAAACTCTTTTCCTTATCAGTACTCATGAACCTTGGTACGGTGACATAATTGTGTATCTTCAGACCTCCACATTTCGGTTTGAGTTGACTAAAGATGCCCGACATCGGATTCGGCATCAGTCTCAACCCTATCGCATCGTAGGAGATACCTTATACCACGTTGGAGTAGATTCGGTGCTCCGTCAGTGCCTAACCTTGGAAGAGGCTGAAAGGGTCCTAAATGACTGCCACAGTGGTGCTTGTGGTGGACATATGTCTGGATATGCCACAACTCAAAAAATTCTGTGAGAAGGATACTTCTGGCCGTCAATATTCAAAGATTGTATCGTTGCAGTTCGTAAATGTCACGCGTGCCAGGTGTTTCAGCACAAGATGCGCGCGCCGCCTCTCCCTTTGCATCCTGTTATTACCTTCAACCCTTTTGCGAAATGGGGCATGGATTTTATGACGTGTAACCCTCATTCAGCCGGAGGGCATGCGTATATAATCGTCGATGTCAACTACTTCACCAAGTGGGCCGAAGCGATGCCTACACTAGCTGCCGACGGTAAGAAAGCTACCCAATTCATCTTCAACCACATCATTGCACGTTTCGGGGTCCCTCAGGGCATCGTTACTGACCATGGTACTCATTTCCGAGATTATATGATGGTCGAGCTGACTTCAAGATTGGGCTTACGCCACGATAGTTCAACGCCATATTACCCTCAGGAAAATTGCCAGGTTGAAGCAGTGAACAAGGTTCTGGTCACTATGCTTCAATGAACAGTTGGTATTCACAAATCCAATTGGCATCTCCAAATTTTCTCAGCTCTATGGGCCTACCGGATGTCTGAAAAGAGTGCAACTGGCTTCACACCATTTCAATTTGTGTATGGTCTGGAAGCAACTCTTCTAGTTGAATGTGAGATTCCTTCTTTGAAATTAGCTGTGGAACTTATACCCGACACTTCGGCTGAGGAAGAACGTCTCTTGTATCTGGAACGGTTAGATGAAACCCGCCACTTAGCTGCTTTAGTAATTGAAGCACAGAAAAAGCGGGTCAAAGCACACTTCAATCAATCTGTTTCTCCACATTCCTTTGTCGAAGGGGACCTTGTCCTCCTATACGATCAAGCACACGACAAGCTTGGGGCTTGTAAGTTCCAACCCATGTGGCATGGGACCTATATAGTTAAACGAGTATTGAAGAATGGGGCTTATGAGCTTATAGATTATGAAGGAGTTTCGCTGGCACAGCCCAGAAATGGGCTGTACCTGAAAAATACTACACTTGAAGTCATTTTTGGTGTGGTGTGTGTACATAGGTGTGTTATTTCATTTGTGTGCATGTGTGGTGTGGTGTGCGATGTAAACATCTTTCTGCTGATTGGGTCTTCCTGATTGTGCAGATGTCCATCAATCCATTTGTTTGATTCGCGGATGGTGCCTCCCGCAGTGCCAGGAATCTGTCTTCAGTAGCCTGGGTAATCTACAATCCTGCGGGCGAGTTGGTCAACCTGCAAGGTGTGTGTCTGGGACATGCTACAAATAACATCGCGGAATATAGTGCTGTGTTGGAATTATTAACCGAGGCTGTAAACCTTGGTGTCCGTGAATTACTTGTGTATCTAGACTCACAACTTGTAGTATCACAACTTAACGGTCACTATTCAGTTAGAAGTCCATCCATTTTACGTCTGTATCTGCGTATTCGTTTACTAGAAAGAAATTTTGACTATATCACATATCAACATATACCCAGGCACATGAATACACTAACAGATGTAGTAGCTAATATGGTTTTAGATAGACATTTGCACAAATTGTAAAAACATCATCACATGTGAAAAGGAAAATCCATCCAGAAATAGATATGTATATATATAGATATCAAAATGTTTACATAGCGTGTGTCACATAAAATAAAAAAATATACATGTTCGTCTTAATACATCCGGAGATGACATGTCTCTCAAAAAATATGCATGATAAAGGCCCTAGGTGTCTAATCTGCGTGGTGCTCATGATAACAAGCCACCGCATGCACGAGGCGTCTCAGAAGACGGTGGAGGCAACTAGGCACTCCCACCGTATGTCTCTGGTATGCTAGTGGAACATCTGCCAGCCGAGCATAATCTGGAATCCCCCGAGCGATCCCCTCAAGGTTCTGGATCAAATCTCCTCCCTTGGCACCCTCCACCTGAGGATCAGCTACAGGCTGAGTTCTCTGTGAAATGAGAGACATACCGGCTGGTCTCTCTGGGCCGACATCTGCATACACATATTAACTGCTATAAGAACGGACGTGTATTAACAAAAAATCATAAAACATAAAAATCGAAGAGAGTCATACCCAGCTCCTCGTCCCAATCATCTCCCTCCGACAGTGGGAGATCTGGATCACCAGTGAAATCGGTTCCTGCATAGGGCCAGTCTTCGATTACGATCATCTGACGCCGTAGCCATCCAAAAAACTTTGGCCTCCAGGACATCTGTTGGCCTCCTCCTGCTATGGGCATCAGTGCTGCCCAGTGAGCCATTCTTGGCTCTTGTGGTACCGGCTCAGCTACTATGGCCCCTTGGCCCTGGAAGATAGGTAGTCATTCTAGAATGAACGATACCAAGATGGAACCGTAGCCAAACTGCTTTAGTTTGGCCTGCTTTCACTTTGTGAGCTGCCTCTTGATATTTATTGTCACTGCTGTGGCCCAGTCAAATAATATGGGACTCATACACTCTGAGGCCAGTAAGAGTTGGGTTTTTGTTGCCTCATGCGGTGCCTGTGACCCAGCAGCCCGCGTGATGGTATGTAGCACTACCCTGAGTGCTAGATCAGGAATAGTGTGAATATCTACCTTCCCGCTTCCCGATCCTAGTCGTGCCCTCGGGCACACACATGCCATCACTTGCTCCATATTTTCGCCAGATGGTCTGCTCCCTGTCAATATGGGCATCGGACCTCTGTGCGACAGTCTTGTTATGAATTATACATTAGAAACCTCTAGTTCCAACACCTGGTCTCGAAGCTTGAACACTTGTTCATGTTCGTCCCATATGCTGATCAGGTATTGTAGAAGCTCAGGTTGAGCTCGTAAGCAAGGTGTCAAGAAGAACTTCTTAAGCCCACAGTTTTTGAGGGCATTCATACAAGTTTCATTCTCCATAGCCTGTTCATCCTCTTCCCCATGCTCTCTCTCTTTCCATTCGATAGCCATTTTGCTTGGTCGCCTGCATCAACATGGTCAAAAACCCTTGATTAGATCTCTGTTATGCTTAAAAATTCATTTAAATCATTTACAATTCAGAAATTTTAGGCGGAAAATTGGGTTTCGCCATTGGTGCGGCTGTTCCCCAAACAGTCGCGCCAGCTGGCACATGCTCTTTGTATATAAAACGCCATTGGCGCGGGTCCGTGCCCGATACCCGCGCCAATGGGCAGAGCCCTAAAATTTAAAAAATCTTCCACAGAAATCTAATATGTAATGGAAAACTATGAGAAAACGGATTAAAATGGAGTACAGGGAAGCGCCTCTTACCTGGAATGGACGAGAATTTGAATGGTAGCCCAGATCTGTCACAATCGTCGTCAGAAGCTTTCACACCAAATGGACCACTGCTGCTCTTCAATGAGGTAAATAGTAAAAGTAATTTTGTTTTTACCATTTGAGACTTATTTATAACTTTTTGACCTCTAAATAGGTTTTAAAAGTCATTTTTTATTAATATTTCAATATATTTTGTCGAAAATGGATTTTACGCTTGCCTTTGTGTGCAGCAACAGGTTTTACGCATCTTAAATGGTGAAATGAGTTATATTTTATACTTTTTTGGACTCGGTAAATACACGAAAAAGTCATTTTGGAGTCATATTTCAGCTCTTTTCTGACTCTCTAAACATGAAAAGATTGCTGAGGCCCTTGTCGTTTTGATCTCGTTAAAGTGGTTGCGAAACAACATCTACCCAGTATACGTTTACCCCTTTTTCGAGCTGGGATGGATTATTTATGAAAAAGGAATACCCTAGCCTATCGCGACTAGGAGGTTTTCTCAGACATAGTTTTCTACCTTTTCAGATCTAAGGAACTATTTACGAAAAGGGACTGTTGGAGTTTACTTTTCTGCTGTCTTTTCAAACTCTCTAAATATGAAAAGACGTCGAGTTCTTCCTTTGTCAGACTCGTTAAACCCTGATGACATTGGATTCAGTCGTAATGACATCACTCAAGTTGCTCCTTCCTAGGGCTCGTTAAATGTACTAGGATGGATTCGTCTGAAGGACGAACTTATATCAAAAGCATATGTTATCCCCTTCAAGCTTGTTATAAAAAATAATTGGGGTACTTTCCAGAAATGGTGGGGAAAAATGGAACCAGAATCATTGTCGTGTCAGCAGTATGTCGCTCTTGAACATGGCACTCGTCTGCATTCGTGTCAGGTTGGGGACATCTCATCTCGTTTTTCACTTGCCTCCGTGGGTTTGGGTAATCCTTTTTTACCTCTCATCTGCTCTTTTCCTCGTTGCCATGACCTCTGATCTGTTGATTTCAAATACTGCCAAACTCACTGTCGTGCTGCCACATGTTCAGGAGAAGTTGACCTCTGCAGAAATCCAACCTTCCTCTGATTCTCGTCTGATCCTGATTCACAAAAGACATTATGTTCCTCTATCTCATGTCGATGATGTGGGAAACACTATGGCCCACCTTCGATCAAGGTCACTTCCTGTCGACTTCAACTCATTATCCAGGAAGCTGATCTAGAGACTCCCTTCTGGTACCTTGGAGCCTGCATGCCTCAATGGCAGGTTCTTCACATTCGACATGAGGTTTTCATCATTGGCCTCCGATCGAGTGATTCTACGAGTGTTCGACGCCAGCTCATTGATTCACATGTCGTAGATTGTACCTATAGTACCTTGAGGGCCATTGTCATTATTGGTAGTACCTCTCGCGTATGTTAACGTATTTCATCATTGGCTGGTAATCAGACATTGTTCTTGCATGTTCGACTTTAGCTCATTTATTCGCATGCTTGAACTTGTACTTTGTTCCGGTCGAGATGGAGCGCAAGACCCTGGATTGTGTCTGTTGTAACCCAAGTTGCGATTTTGTGGATTATTATGATTAGTTACATGACTCATTCATCGGATGGCTGCGACCATACCTGAGCCTATTTATCGATCCTCACTAGATAGATGCGTCCATGCCTCGGATCTGGATTATTGCATACTCTGTTATGGATGGCTGCGCCCATACGACATATATATCATGTACTTGAGATATCAGTTGTGTTTCTCCACGCAGGTTTTCTGACGGTGGAGTTTTCAGTTGGACATGTTCTCATAAAGCATTTCACCCCTCTCTCTCTCTCTTGGGCCTCATGCTTTAGGGGGCATCTGTTACACATTAATTTTTCACCGTCCCTTCCATTCCCTATCCCGCACATTGGAGGGCTCATTTTGTGACCTGTGAGTAGTATCATGCCTTGAAACCACTTTCATTGCATTCCTCTGAACATGAGCTTTAATTCCCCTAAAGACATCTCCTTGCAAAAAACCCTAAAAACACCCCTTTTTGCATTGGCGCGGGCAGCAAGTTCATTACCTGCGCCAATGGGGAAAATCCTTCAATGAGGCCATGCCAACTGGTGCTTTATCCCAGAGTCGCAGTCGCGCCAACCATTTTAAGGAGTGTTTTTTAAAAATAAATGGCGGAAGTTTCATCCCAACAGATTCACAAACTGGTACCTATCTTGAGTTGGGTGGTTTGGCTCCGGGATCTCCATGTAGGGGAAGTGGTTTGCCACCTCTCATGGAAGCTTCCTTGAGGATAGGGCCAATCCCACAATTATAGGGATCCCAACTCCCCTTCCTCCATCTATAAAATCTTGCTCATCTCCTTTGCAAGCTAGTTCCAAAAATCCCAAGAGCTATCAGAGCCTTATGCTACGAGAGCCCTCATTCTTCCCTTAAGGCCAAATCCAAGCAAGGAGACTATCATCGAGATATCCTAAGAAAGGCTTGTCCCATCCTTGGCAGGTTTTGTGAGACGTGTTCTACTGGTGAGCCTCCAAAGGAGAACTCGGTGTCAGAACATTGGTTGTACTCTCCTTTGATTGATTATTAATGAACAACTATTGGTTATGGTTCCACTCTTGTTATTGTTTATGATGATGATGAGTTATGTCCTTTCTGAATGACATATAGTTGCATATACCAGATTTTATGCTTGCGTTTGTATTTTTTCTTGCGTGTGTAGGTGTCCATTCACGGAGATCGTGAGGATCGTGATCTGCTAGAGCTAAGGAACGGGAGCACTACCTCTACTACGAACAATAGCGTTGGACTCCAGGTAGGCCTTTGTCGCTGGTCTGTTTGTTTGCAACTAGGAACTTGCGCTATAGCATTTGACGATTGTTGCTAGACCCGGTCTGGGCTAGTAGGGATCGCCTCTGTCCACAGAGGGGATTTACCTCCTCAACACTCGTGACAGTGAAAACACTTCACTTTGGACAAATCCTGCTTGTTTCCTTTAGCATCTAATTTTGAAGAAGATTTCTTCCCCTTCCCTTTCCTTGCTTTGGCAGCCAAAGCACAATTCTCTTCATCTTCATTATTTTATGAAGATTCATCCCTGGTACCCCGCTTTATCTCCTCCTACACAAGATCCGACCAAAGTCGCTCCCATCCCGGCAATTTCTCCCATCCCTTGACAGAGTCTTCGTAGCTATGCCAAATCTTTGGAAGCCCAAAGAGAGCCAAGCTCACCAAGTCTTCGTCATCAATAGTAACTCCCACACTTCCCAGTTCATCCTTGTAGTGGAAAAACTTTGTGAGGTATTTTGGAATACTCTCGTCTTTCTCCATTTTTATTTTTCTGAGCTTGTCTTTAAGTGCCAACTTCCTCTGGTCACTTCTACTTTGGAACAAGTCTATCAATGCCTTCCACATTAAGAATGGAGTGGATTTCCTGTGAAGGCTAGACACAATATGGTACTTCACACCTTCAAATAGAATCCTCAATAGAATCCTCCTCGTGTTTGCAGTCTTCTTTTTCCATGCATCAAGTAATGCATCATCGCTAGATCCCGGCTTAGGAACATCGCTATCGATGAACTACTACAGCCCATTATCCTCTAGCACTGCCTCCATCCTATCCTTCCAGGATATGTAATTCGAGCTTCCATTAAGGGCATACTCGAATCTCAATATGTTGAAAGACATTTCAATGTATACTCGATTTCTGCACCAAGAATATTCTGTAGCAAATTCGAATTGTCTACCAGCACAAACTAACTTCACAGTTGTAATCTTCAATCAACAATGCTATGATACCATGTAGAAATTATATGCACTAAGCATGCATATGTCCAAGATCCACCTGATCTCACACTATTTAACTTTATGCAAGATATTGAATCTATTCCACTTGTTAATCTTTTGCAGAAAATTTAATTGCACACACATGTGAAGCATAAACAAAAATATTCAATCACACATAACACAGCTTTTAACCAGGAAATCCTGAAGCTAAAAACCCCAACTATATATTATGTAACATGGAGATCATATGAAAATATCATGCAAACATACAAAGCTTATCACAAGCTCTCAATACAGTACAATCGTCATACACTAATCAGGCCCAATCTTGCAAATCCATGCACCGATCTTTGCCACCTGCTAGCCTGCCTCCACTGCGCAATATCTGCTGAAGAATAGCTTTGAATGAATTCGAATTACTCCAACCTTGACTGTGCAATCCTTATTTGCATCTCCACTATGTGTGTGATGCAATCAATGCAACACTATAGTCACAACAGATAGTCTATCTTGCCCTTTCACCTATCTCTCCACTGGTCTCCACTGAAACTACCATGCATTGTAGTTAACTGTTGTATTGTTCAGTTGATTAATGAGTTATTATTTTTGAATTAATTAACTAATTAATTCACTCCACTCTCACTATTGTATCAATCAGTTACACTAGATACAACTAGCTCAACTGAGTCTAATTGAGTTAAACTGAATACAACTCCATAACTACTTCTTCCAACTGTGTCATAACTCTACCACTTGAGTTCTAACTGAGTCCTCCATGCATTACCTCCAGTAAACCCTTAGGAATAACACAATTCCTTCTGTCAGCTAATGTGCCACATTTGTGCACTGAACTGAAGTGCTCCAAGAGAGTAAGTTGTTGTTTAGAGTCTGATTATTATTAAGAGCTAATAATAATCAACATGCATCTATTTTTAGATTGATGATCTATAAATAGACTTCGCCCAATATTCTAAAAATAGAATTTCATCTATTTTTCCAACTTGATCAGCCATTCACAAATAGCATCCTGCAACTTCTGAAATATGATCATCATGTCTAAAAATAGACTTGCACCAAAAATAGCCTACGGACCCACTTAATGAAGGCGACTCTTTTCACTAAGCTCATCATCTTGATGAATCTCAACACATTGGCGCTGGTGGTTTTCAGATTTTATGATAAAAAATATGGCACGAGTGACAAATTTTGATCACGCGAATGCAATCACGAAATACGGTAGGCCAAAAGTAACTGGCGTGGAGTATCTTCTGCACGGTAGTGTATCTAGACAAAATTCCACCACAAGCCCCAGAATGAAAATAATTTAAAACCTTTTTAGCCTCCTCATGTGTGAGGCACCTTCTTAAAATTGTATCAACACCACGATGATAAAGTGTATCGCTGACGATCAGATAATATTTGGCTTGGTATTGAATATGTCGTTGTTCAGAGCAAGAGGTATCAGGTCAAAAAGTTTGAGTTTGGAGATAAATGATGAAATCTCCATACCAAGGATCAGATGATCTGATAAAAAACAGAGACTTGTCAGGAATTGATGGTTCCGATGTAGTAGTAGTACAATCAGAGGGAAGGTCACAGAGAATTTCAGCCAAAACTAAAGACTTCTTCGAGTTGGATTTGATGAATTCCAAATCAAATTCCTGCAAAATGACAATCCATTTTGAATATTTTCCCCCAGCAATTGACGTGATAAAATTTAATTCATGGGGTTGCAATCCGAAACAACAATGGTCTTCCGAAGCAAGATATAATGGCGAAATATTTGGACAGATTGAATAGCTTCCAAGGTGTTTTTTTCTATATACGAATACTTAGCTTCCGTATCATTGAGATTACGACTCAAATAATAAATTGGATGTTATGTCCTGTCTTATACTTGGACCAATACCATAGCAATTGTGGTTTCAGCTACGGCGATATATAGGACATAATCGTTCTGATAACTAGGGGGATACATTAATGACGCCTGGACAAGAGTATCCTTAACAACATCTAAAGAAGCTTATGCAACTTTGTCCCAATGGAAGGGAACCCCTTTTTCAAAAATCTAGTAAATCCTTTAGCCATTTAGGCATAGTTTGGTATGAACCTCCTTAGGAAGTTAGCCTTTCCCTAAATTTTCTATATCTGAAGTAAATTTGATGGTGCAGGAAAATCAAGAATGGCCTGAACCTTCAATGGGTCGATTCAAATTCCTTCTTTCAAGACGACAAATCCAAGAAAAAACCAGAACCGACACAAAACACACATTTATGTGGATTGAGGTGAATTTTGTAGTGTCGACAGCGTAAAAATATGGCTCTCAAATGCATCGAGTGATCAGTATGATTTTGTGAATGCGCGGGTAAATCATCTAGATAAGGTTGAACAATGTGTTTGATGTCATTGAAAGCATAATCCATTTCTCTCTGAAAAGTTTCCCCAGTGTTCTTTAAACCAAACGGAAGTTTCCTATAAGAGACTGTGCCCCAGGGACAAATGAATGTTGTCTTATGTTGATCCTCTGGGTAGATATTGATTTTATTGTAGCTAGAAAATCCATCCATGAACAAAAATATTTCGCATCCAGCACAATTGTCAATAATATGGTTGATAAAGGGAGTAGGATAGTTGTCTTTTGGACAAGCCAGATTGATATCCCAGTAATCGATGCACACTCTGATGGTTCCTTGATTTTTCATGACAGGAACGATGTTGGAAACCCACTCAGTCAACGGAACAGGGTAAATGAAACCAACACACAAAATTTTCTCAACTTCTGCTTTGATGGCATCACCTTTCTTCAGATGAACAGGACGAAGGTGTTGATGCACTGGTTTGACATCGGGATACATATTAATAGTGGGTTCAACATAGTAGTATCTATGCCTGGAATTTCCTTGTAAGACCAAGAAAATACATCACAAAATTCATGAAATAGAGAGCGATATGATTCAAGTTCTGATGGAGAACAAGATACGTTGACATGAATATTTTCTACAACGCCAGGTTTGGTCGAAATATCGATACAAATGGCTTCTTCAATATTTGAAAAATTTATCTCGGAATTGATTGCATTAATAGGTAAATAATTCGAAAAGAAAGTTTTGATTGATGGGTGATATAGTTCACTAAGTGTAATATTCCAAAAATTTAGCCTCACGCTAAATGGAATATTATAGTTGGATTTATCACTAGGTAGGTGAATAAATGGGTAGGAAGACCCATTAGTCCTAAGAAGCAATAAAAACACTCTAAGTGTGAAAGGATACCCTTTTTGCAACTTAATAAAGCACCTCCAAGTATGAACAGGGATTATTCCATGTTGATTCAGTCAACTTTGACCAAGTCAACAGCGCTGTCAAGGGGGAGTGGAGGTTAATGAAGGAATAACACAGTTGTGGAAGGAGATGGATCTCATGAAGGAAATGACCTAATTGAGTGGGGCCAAGGGCAAGCAATCTCATATTATATTTAAGGAAGAGGATGGCAGCCAAAGGGGGGGATGTTTTAGATTATTATTTGAAATTTTTATGCTTAGACTTTGCTTCCTCTTGCTGTTTAGCAGGGTTGCAGTGTTGTTTAGCACCGAGTGTTCCCGAGTGGCGATCCCACCTCTTCCCTTGACAGGCCTCTTGGGAGAGAATTGTACTAAATTCCTCCAGATCCAAGCTTGAGGCTAAGCATCAGTCTTTAGTCACAGCATTATTTCTGCAGAGCATAGTGTCGTGTTGCAGGGTTTTGCAGTGGAGGATAGATAACACCACTTCCAGGTTTGTTTCCTAGTAGAGGGAGATTTCCTTCTCTTGAGAGATCAGCTAGGAGGATTTCTGGGATCATTTCACATCTTAGCACTTGGCCAAAGTATTCCTCACCTCCTATAGCACAGTCCCTTGCAGGAACTACATCATTTTTCATAGGGTTGTAGCAGCAGGGTTTAAACCCTTGTTCTTGAGCTAGTTTCCTAGGGAAAGGGCCAACCCTTCCCCCGGAAAGCTAGAAGAAGGGATTCTCATCCCTCTATTGTATCAATCAGCCATATGTATGTAATTTTTTAGTAATACTACATTATTTCAGAGCTGAATATTCAGATCTACTCTTTGTACTCAAGCTTTCAAGAAACCCTTGTCAAGTTATCTCTATAATGTAATAAGGAGGTCAGATCTCTATTTTCTTAGCGTATTGTCCAATAAAACTCTAGATCTATGATTTTCTATTATAATTTTGTAGAAACCCTCACAGAATAATGCTATCATGTGCTTCAAAAATTCTGCATTGTCTAAGTCATGGGGTTTGGGTGTTTTAAGTCATTTTAAGGACGGGAGATCTGTTTGACTTGTCAAAAGAGATTTTTTTATGATCCTCTTTGGTATGTAAGCACCATATTCTATATGCTAAGGGATGTAGTGTTATTTCCCCTTGTTACAATGTAATTTCTAGGAAATAACGTTTTTATGGACCACATTGTTGCTTTTCCCATTTGGAGACAATGTATGAAGGAATAATTTTGTTGTTGTGATCATAATATGATGAAAATGTGTTTTATACACATTTTATGAGTTAATTTTTCACAGCTCTTTCATTGTTGTGTTCATGTATTTATGCAATCCCATTTTGGGATGTTACAGTGGTATCAGAGCATAATCTTGGCTCAACCTGTGGATCTCAGCCATTATGTTATCAAGAGAAAAAGGAGAGATATACAGAAAATACAAAGAGAAGACTCCATTATGTGGAGGTAGAAAGGTGGAGAGGTTGTCAAAGCTTCTTTTTCAATCCATGAAGAGCATTAAAGGAGATCTCAAGAAAATGAGAAGCGAGATGGAATATCCAAAGGAGTTTGGATCTAAAGCAAACTCTAGATTTTCACATGAGGAGTGTGAGCATGCAGCTACACACCAAGGGTCACAGTGCAGTCAAATGCCCAGATCTATCATGAGAGAGATGAAAGAAGGAGGAATACCTAAGAGGGAAAATCTTAGTGACTTTCTGTAGGAATATGTATCTCAAACTGAGAAGTTTAGAGATCATATCACTTTCCAGGAGTTTTGCAAGATCAAGGTGGAGAGGAACAAGCAGCATGACATGGGTAGATTTTCTCTATCTACTTTTGATGGATCACCAACATGTTCAGCCAGAGCTTGGGTGGAGGAGCTACACACCTATTTGCAGTAGCACCAATTTTCTGAAGATGAAGCCATCAGAGTTGCAGCGCTGCATTTTGAAGGTAAGGCCTATGCTTGGTAGATATTTGAGTCATTTTCATAAAAAAATGTAAATACTTCTTCTTATGCAAGGTTCACTAAGAGATTAGTGGAGAGGTTTGGTGGGAAAATTCCTGAAACATCTTTGGTGGAGCCAAAAAAACCAAAATAAACAAAACTCTTTTATGTGTTGGAGGAACCCATAAACTCAAATCCATTTTAGAAAGCTATTGAAGAGGCTCCCATCTTGCATAATAATTTCTTGGAGGCAAGATCTTTGCCTCATATCCTTGGACAAGAGGGCATGAATATTCCTTTCTTAAAAGAGGACTCTATTATGGAGAAGGTGACTCCCATTCATATTGAAGAAGAAGAGGAGGATGGGGGTAACAACGTTGTCACACCTAGAGCACATCTAGTACCTCATGCAGAGGAAGGAGGAGCGCATGCTCCAACAATAGGATTTCTTGTATCCTTGCAAGGAATTCCCCAAGATCTCATCTATGGAGGTCAAGGCACAATCGATGAAGAACATGATTGTGGAGCATTGAAGATGGAAAGAGAAGGTAGGGAGGAAGATCGACATCACCTGATGAGGAGTACACACCCCTATCTATTTCAGAAAGCTAATGCAAGGAAGAGACATAATTTCTTGTGCTGTGAGGGCAAGGGCAAGGTTGCCTATCCATATTTATAGTATACTCTTGACACTGATGTCTCATTACATGGAGGAATTCCACCTGGGAAGCCACCATATCTAGAGTTGGTGGGAGACATTTTTTCATTTGGTTCACCACTATTATATTCTGGAGGGGTGAAGACTTTGGAGGAGTCTAGTACAACGTAAAGAGTTTGGGGTAGACTTAAGGAGGAGGGAGACATTCTCCTATTTTCAGCATTACCCACTCTCACTACTTGTACTATGCTAACAGAAGTTGCTGAAGGGATGGAGGATGGCATATTCATGATGCAAGAGAGCTTATCCATGGATTTGGAGAAACAAAGGGTGATTCCTTTGAGGAATGAATCCTCCATACTTTGGAGTAGATGGAGGCCACTCATGCTTGCATTGCCCATATCAGGATGTTCTTTTTGGATATTAGCTTCTCATGGGAGGCCAACTTCCAAAGGTCACCATTTCTATTTGAGCATGAGTAGTGGCAGGATGGGCATGGAAGCATTTTGGAGGATGATTTTGGCATGAGGGATGTCAAAGGATTAGACAGCAACATGAGGAGGGCTTCACATTCCAGATCGCCAGCATTGTCTCTAAGGAGGATTGATCCATATTGGAGGTCTCAAATTTTGGTAGACTACTCCAAGGATCTTGGTGCTTGCATGATTCTTGATGACCCGAAGGGAGATGATAGATATATGGTGGATGAGGTGGTCATCTATTCTTATGGAAGAGTCTTCTTCACTAGAGCTTCTGAGCTCAAGGAGAAGCTGCCACATGCAGCACATGAGGACTTCCTTTCCATGCATTATGATGCATATCTTTCTTTGGCAGAGGAGTTCACTTGGGAGGGAATTAAGCATGATATATTATAGCATATGGAGAGATGCATAGCCCGGATGGCGATGGAGAGGATGTCACAGCCACTTCCCTACTCATTGAGGGTGAGGGAGAATTTTCAGTTGAGCCATTTCAGCTCAAGGACCAAAATACATGGTAGAGAAGGTACAATTTTTCATCATGATTGCACTTATTTACTTTATATGAGCAACATGTTGTCTTAAGGAGGGTATTTCCTTATTATACACTATATTATGATGTACTTGAGGCCAAGTGTAGCATTGATATTGACTATCCTATTGGTCGTTTGTGGGGGAAGCCACATGATTCTTGGTGTGCACCATTGACACCACATTGTATATTCATGATTACATCTTATGGGATGACTGTGGTAGAAAAAAGGTGGTAGGGAAAGCACTTTTTAATATATTTTTTTGAGGCAGGCAAGAGATGCCCTGTGCTGGTTCCATGTGTGGAACTTTGATCCACTTTCCGGTTGTCATATGACAATTTGTTTTCATTGGTTTTCTCTTCCATGTATTGCTGAAATTTTTATGTTCATGGGAAGAGTTGTTTGGAGAGTGGGATATGAGTTGGAGATGCCCATTGGGAGTATGATTCTCCCTAATTTACATGTTGTATGTTTTATGAGAAGTAATGGGAAAACCATGATTGCCACATCACACCTCTTTTCTTCATATGTGAGGAGCCATTTGAAGAACTTGAGTTCTTGGAGGAGGCACTTCATGGCTGATTTATTTTGTGCGGTAACTGGGGCAGTTCTTGGAGGCCATGAAATTTATTCCAAAGGTCAGAAAAAGCCCCATACTTACCATAAATGGAGAGAGAAACAAATTTAATGGAAAAATCTAATCTCTCCATGCAGCCCCACTACATTGCACAAACTGGGGGTTGATGATTTATTTGATGAGCTACATAGAATGGCTCATTTCATTTGGATGATAGCATGGGTGAGGAATTCAATCATTGGGAATGAGATTCCCCATGTTTTTCATCACTCCTACCTTGAGGAGGCAATTGAATATCAGGAAGGTTTCCACTCACACCTTCCACCTTTTTATGATGTGAGCCATTTGGTTTTGCATACTTGGGAGGAAACATTGGAGAGCGGATTTATTACAGATTATTTTGAGCAGTGGTGGAGGCTATTGATGAGGAGGCCACAAAAGGAGGAGGGGAGGAATTTTTCTCTCCTTATACAGTTGCTTGAGGACAAGCAACATTTTGGAGGGGAGGACTATAATATTCCAAAAATGTAGCCTCAAGCTAAATGGAATATTATAGTTGGATTTATCACTAGGTAGGTGAATAAATGGGTAGGAAGACCCATTAGTCTCCCAAGCAGCAATAAGAAAAATCTAAGTGTGAAAGGAGACCCTATTTTCAGCTTAATAAAGAACCTCCAAGTATGAACAGGGATTATTCCATGTTGATTCAGTCAACTTTGACCAAGTCAACAATGTTGTCAAGGGGGAGTGGAGGTTAATGAAGGAATAATGCAGTTTTGGAGGGAGATGGATCTCATGAAGGAAATTAACTAATTGAGTGGGGCCAAGGGCAAGAAATCTAATATTATATTTAAGGAAGAGGATGGTAGCCAAAGGGGGGGATGTTTTAGATTATTATTTGAAATTGGTCTGCTTAGAATTTGCTTCCTTCTGTTGTTTAGCAAGGTTTCAGTGTTGTTTAGCATCAGGTGTTCCTGAGTGGGAATCCCACCTCTTCCCTTGAGAGGCCTCTTGGGAGAGAATTGTACTAAATTCCTCCACATCTAGGCTACAGGCCAAGCATTATTCTTCAGTCACAGTGTTATTTCTGTAGAGAATAGTGTTGTGTTGCAGGGTGTTGCAGTGGAGGATAGGTAACACCACTTCCGGGTTTTCTTCTCAGTAGAGGGAGATTTAATTCTCTTGAGAGATCAACTAGGAGTATTTCTGGGCTCATTTCACATCTTGCCACTTGGCCAAAGTATTCCTCACCTCATTCAGCACAGTCCCTTGCAAGAATTGCGTCATTTTTCATAGGGTTGCAGCAGCAGGGTTTAAGCCCTTGTTCTTGAGATAGATTCCTAGGGAAAGGGAAGAAGGGATTCTCATACCTATATTGTATCATTCATCCATATGTATGTAATTTTTCAGTAAGACTGCGTTATTTCAGAGCTGAATATTCAAATCTACTCTTTGTACTCAAGCTTTCAAGAAACCCTTGTCGAGTTATCTCTATAATGTATTAAGGAGGTCAGATCTCTATTTTCTTAGCATATTTTCCAATAAAACTCCAAATCTATGATTTTATATTATAATTTTGTAGAAGCCCTCATAGAATAATGCTATCACGTGCTTTAGAAATTATACATAGTCTAAGTCATGGGGTTTGGGTGTTTTAAGTCATTTTAAGGCCGGGAGATCTATTTAACTTGTCAAAAGAGATTTGTTTCTGATCCTCTTTGGTATGTGAGGGCCATGGTCTGTATGATAAGGGATCTAAGTGTTATTTCCCATTTTTGCAGTTTAATTTCCTGGAAATAACATTTTTATGGACCACATTACTGCTTTTCCCATTTGGAGACAATGTATGAAGGCATAATTTTGCTGTTGTGATCATAATATGATAAAGATGTGTTTTATACACATTTTATGAGTTAATTTGTCACAAATATTTCATTTTTGTGTTCATATATTGCTGCAATCCCATTTTGGGATATTACACCAAGATAGTTTTCTTCATAATCAGGAAGATGGGAATGATGATGATAATATTCCCATGGTTCTTCTTCTGACATCATAGCTTCCAAAATATTCTCATATGTCAAGAACATTGAGAAAAAGGGTCAGAAGGAGTACCAAAATCTAAGGAACGATCAACCCAAACAACTAGTGATGCTGATTTTAGATTTGTCGCCCAAGCCAGATAGATTGATTACTATGCCAGCTCAATAGGTCTGGGCAGCAGAAACTCATCCAACGTAAAAAATTTAGAATCATATATACTCTTCCTTAAGCCGGATGGAGTGGAAGAGATCATGTAGCAGGTCTCTATACTCGCAATTTATGTCGGTGTCGCGGGTGGCGATAATGTGAAGGTTCCCATGAGAGTGGAACCCTTTAAAAGTCCTACACCAATGTTCTGAAGTGCTAGTTTGGGTGCGTGAATGAAAAAAACACTTCCAGTTACCTATGAAGTGGAGGCAAAGAAGGATAGCGAATTGATGACTATGATAGTACCTTTATATGGAAAGGCTATCATTCTAAAATATGTAGAAACAACTACAGTCATAGCATATACCTATGGCCTTCCAAGTAGAATATTATAGTCAAGGGGTCGGACAACAACCTCGACATCAACATTCACTGTTTTTCGCCCTGGTTCAACATGCAGGTTATTAATAATACCACAAGGCTTATAGGTACGTCCATCAAAAGCCTTCAACGTTGTGGATGATGGAGATAAGCGCGGCGAGCCAAGTGACTTCCAACAGCTTAGAGACATAATGCATGTAGGTGCTCCCTCATCAATTATAGTATGATGAAAAATGTGATTGAGAACATTTACTTGTATGGACAATGCCAATTCTAATGGTAGTTGTGGTACATAGCCCGTATGATTAAAGACAACAAGATTAGAATCAGTCGGATCAATTCCATCAATAGCCAACAATAAAGCTTGTTTTTGGGAGGGACAACATTTTAATACCTCAAGAGTAGACATAGCTGAAGGGGATTGAGCCAAATCTTCAACTATATTATAATTTTGTGCAGCTCTTGCTTGAGGATTATATGTCGATTTATGAACGACTCCATTTGGTGGCTTAATTGTCAATTCAGGAATAGTAGTAGGCGATATTGTTTCCATATACGGATTCGTAGTCAAGGTAGCAGGTTGATAAGTGGCTTGAATACCATAGTATTTATTACACTTTGACACCAAAATATTTGTTGAAGGTTTTCTTACAGATAACATAAGAACTTGGGAACTAGAAGGTGGATCTGTAGAAACCAAATTTGTGTCTGGATTATGAAATGGGTCTGTCAACACAGCTAATGCATGGAAAGTCTTAATAATTTTCGAGACTTCAGCGCGGTGAGGAAAATCCCGAAAAACAATTTCCTCATTATAGATTATGCATGGATAACGAGGTTTCCTTGGTCCATACGATTGATTAGATGATCTTTCTTGTGGGTTAGAAGTTTTATTTTTCTTATTTTTCTCTTTTTTCTTACTTCTGGGTTGCTTGTCACTTTTTCCTTTGTCAAATGACATGACATTAATTTCAAAACAAGGTGTAGGATCAGATGCAATAGTATGATGTGTGCTTGCAAAACCAATCAAGCTGTCTCCGACATGAGATTCCTTTAATTGAGGAGAAATAGTAAAATTAGATCGCGGTGCGTTAGCAATTTTTTCATAGAGCGTGCCAAACTGAGTATAAATAAAGTCTAAATATTGGGCACGAGCAATAAACTAGTGTTCAGTGACGACACCACCCTTAGCCACATCCCCAGTTATAGATGGCAACAGGGACTTAATGAACCACTCAGCAAGAAGCTGATCAGGAACAAATGTATTAACCATTCTACGACGATGACGCCACTCATGAATATGATCAGAAATGTGAGTAGCATTAGTCTGTTTGAAATTGGTCAAGGGTTCTGTTCCAGTTTCATATCATATGGGTAACTAGAAGTGAGTCAAAAGAATAGTAACTAGGGCAGTGAAATTATCAAAATAAGCTCTAGGTAACTCAATGTACCATTTTGCAGTCGAACCTCTGAGCATTCGCTGGAAAAGATGTAGTCAAACAAAATCATCATTTAGGGAGTTTGATGAACACCACAAATGATAATTCATGACATGAGTCAACGGGTCTTCCCCAGGGTTTCCATTGAACTTAGATATATTCGAGGATAATTTGTGAGGTATCACCGGCCATCAAGGAGCATAGTTGATTGGATCATTGGTTCGTTGATTTAAATATGGTAACTCTAAAGTTGCAACAAAGGGAAACTATCTATTAAGGTCAGGTTGAGCATAGCTAGGGTATGATGGAATTTCTTGAGCAATAGGCCTTTTATCACCAGCATAAGGAATTTTTTTTTGATAACCCAGATAGGGGCTGTTTTGATAAGAAAATACTCGAGGAGTGTGTTGACCAAAACCTCGATATGCTACTTGTTGAAATGAATTTTGAGGCATTTGCACCTGAGGTTTCCAAGGGGTCTGTCCACCAATGTTATAACCAAAATTAGAATAACTTGGATTCGGTTGAGGATATGTATAACCTCGTTATGGCTGTTAAATCCCATAAAATGGTAATCCAGCTTGTGAATAAATTATTCCAGGTACAGATTGTTGTAAATTAGTTAAAGGATTTGGGGTCTGTGGGCCCAATACTTGAGGGTATTAAGTTGAAGGAACCACCTGAAATGGGTGTTGTACAACATGTTGATTTTGTAACAGGGGTAAATATGTATTAACAAGTGGAAGTGATGTGGGTGTAACAGGTTGAAATGGTTGATATGAGTGTAAAACCATTTGTGATTGAATAGGTAGAGTGAGCTTCCATTGACAAACATTCATTTCGACATTAGGTTGACCAAAAAATGATGGAGTACTATCATAGTGGGTGACCAAAGGTTTCCCCTAGCATGAGGAGGATAATAAGACAGAAAATATTTCTCTCCAAATGCAGGGAGTCCAATTGATATGTTACTAGATGGAATAGACCCAGAAGGACCGGCTTGATATTGCCTTGATGATGTGTATAAAGAATCAAGATGTTCAGTACTCACTATAGGATTACCAGTTATAATACTGGATGATGACATTGGTAAAGTCCATGGTTTTGAAGATGCACCAGAGAAAATTCCAGATAAAGATTTATAACCTGATGGGCCACCATGAAAATATGACTCTGGTGAAGTTGTGAACATTGACAGGGTAGCGAGGGAAGGTGCTGACGTAATTGGAATAGACAACCCAACCAAAGGTGTTGGTTCAGGCATGGTTACTTGACCAAACGTATACCCTTTTGAGACGATGGGAAATTGAATAAGCACAGGATCAACAAAAGTCGAGGGTGGTGATTGAGGAAAAGACTTGTATAGGTAAATATTCTCCCCGAAATGGGTTGGAGTTAAAGTTGTTTCGTCTTGTGGGATTTCTTCAATCAAAATTAAACCAAGTGGAAGAATTTTTCCGTCAGGCCCAAATTATATTTCAGGAGGTTGACTGTGTGATATAGGAAAATCAATGGCTACAGAAAGTTGTGGGATGACCAAATTAGGAACAAATTCTAGTCATTCGACTTCGGGACTCAGATGTTCTGCCAAAGAAGAGACAAGATCTGGATCAACTTCCAAGTGAACAACGTCAGGTTCGGGAGGTATGGTCTCACTGATTGGATGGATCGTGACCACAGGTAGCTATGAGGACTCTGTTTCGATAACATTAAAAGAACCAGGATGTGTAGAAACAACTTGAGCTAACTCTGACTTGGAGGATGATTTTTCACCAGAGGTACTAGTAGTACTTGATTCAGTAGAGTGTTGTCACCTTTGCCGACCAGGAGTAACTTTTGGTGGTAAAGGTCATTTTAATGCTAATCCACGTCAATGATGGGGAAAATAATTTTTTTCTTCCATGATTACTGATTTGTTTCAACCAAAAATAAATAAATAAAATAAAATGGTAATGTTAGGCAAAAGGTTTACCAAGAAACTGTGAACTGCAGAATACCTCCTAGCGAACCAAGAAGTACAGACACACAATCTCCCCAAATGCTGTGTTCGGTGTATCACAATTTACAAGGTGGCCAACTCGGTTCACTACGGATGGATAGCAACCTAAATTTTTCCTCCCAAATATACCCAAAGGTATGTGGAGGCCCAAGTTCATATTAGAATTTTCTGATGCAAAACCACACAGTGAGAGCACCCCTTTATACTTATCATACTGTAACACCGCCCGATATACCTGAAAGTACATGGATGAGCTATGATATAATTACGTACGTGGAGTGAGGTATCACACTCGAAATGTATCGCAGACAATTAATGACAGTTGTTATGTTTTACGACGCCGAAACACGCCTCTAGCCTAGACCTTCTAAATGTTATCGTTATGGTTCCAATGCTTTGTTAGGTAAATTGAGATAAATTTTAGGTTGATCTTGTTTACAATTTTCCTTTCAAGGTCCACCGCGATGATGTATTGGAAATTCCTAAAATTCAAACTAAAATGATAAACAATCTTTCACTTTAGCTTTTTCAATGAAAATCCTAGCTACTAAATGGGAAAGAGTAATTAATTGGAGAGAAAACAAATCAAAGGGCACAAACTAAAATGCAGCTTTCCTAATTGTTCCTTTTGCAAAACACACAATCCACCACATGAAAATGCAGGTTTTTATTTTTAGTCCCTTTAATATTATGATTTCAGAAAATTAAATTAAGTGCATCAAATCAATAAAACAAATGCCTTTTACTTCTGAGAAATGAATAATTAAACAACAATTTCTCTTTTGAAGGAAAAACGAGGAATTGAACAACAATTTCTCCTATCAGGAAACTAAGAATTAACGACAATTTCCTTTTCAAAAGAAAATGGATCTAATGTGGCAATGAAAATACTTTGAAATTAATTCATCAATGATAAATAAAAATGCTTTCAATAAACATTGAACAAAATTTTCTTTCAAAGGAGGAAGAGGTAGCTAAGTTCGCTGGTCAATATGAGGTATCAGGCTCTTCAAAACATAGTAGACAACAAAATGAAATAAAAATGCAATGAAAAATTCAATGGAATTTGGAAGGTTTCAAGGGGCAATGAAGTCTTTAAAGGGAGACAGTGCATTACAAAGCAGCCCTGAAAGGGAGACAATGCTATGCAAAGCACTGTGTCCTGTCCAACAGTGCATTGGGCGCAGTGTACAATGAAAAACACAGTTGTTTAACACACTTCTAATGAAAATTAATATTTCAAAAAGCCTAATATTTATGAGTAAATGCTACTGGGTTATTAAAAAGAGAAAATCAAAGGCAAATACACTTAGGATGAAGGGTAAACTCCCCAGTGGAGTCGCCAATTTGTTATGTGGAATTATGGATTATAGATAAAACATTCTTCCCTAGACAGGTACTTATCTAGAACAACAGGTTAAAGACTTTACAACTACCTTTCCTAACTATAAACATATACACAGAATGATTTAAGAAGCTTACTTGGATTCCAAGCGCTTCCAAGTCTTCTTCTGTCGCTTTTTCTATAGCTTCAAATCCAAGCTAGATGTCTGAAAATATTTCCTGCAAAGATGAACACTAAACATCAAAAGATATCAATAATACAGATGTCTATTGAAGTTATTTAGTTAAATCAATAAAACATAAACCACATACATCAAATAAGAATTCATGATATAGAAAGCAGAAAATTATACAGATGCATATCTGGAAAAGTAAGCAATAATCTTTATTAATGATAGAAGGGGAGGTTACAACCCAGTGATTGATTTAGTGTGAAAATCTCTAGCAACATCCCAGCCTCATCATAATGCAGATAGCTCCAGCAATATGTCACTCAAATCAACTCCTCAATTGAAATTCCACCATCATTACTCTACTTAAATTCTTCGTCATCAAACACTAAGATCTGTGCTCAATTTATAGACGAGCTGAAGGTAGTTTTACAATCAATGACTTTCTAATAATAGGCAAGTCATTTTCCCAATCTTTTAGATGTCAAAAGGACACATTGATTCGAATTTTGACACATGTGAACTCTTCTAGAAGGCACTAGCCAAGTGGAGATTCTGGAACAATGAGAATTTCGCTCCCAATGTGACCACCGCACCTATGAGTGTAGGGAAGTGCTTTGCAGAGCAGCCTTGAATGAGGCTACCTTCATATGCAATGCACTTAGTCCCTTTAGAGGTAGCGTTGGTGAGCTCTCATATGATATAATATAAACTTCAAATCTTGGAAACCTTTGCAAATGGAAGTCATGTATGATTTGTATTTTTCTTTGTCTTAGGGTATGTAGCAACTGAAATGGTAGGGGATGATAGACCCTATTCATTGGTCCTGGAGATGATGCCCAGTTAACCAGGTCACTGGGAATGATATCAAAATTGACCTATATGTGTGTGTGTGTGTGTGTGTGTGTGTGTGTGTGTGTGTGTGTGTGTGTGTGTGTGTGTGTGTGTTTCTACAACTACTTGCGTATCATGATGATGTCTTGATTTTACATATTGCGCAAATTTCTATCTAATACATGATTTTCTAATGTATCTATTAATGTATTTAAACATCTTGGAATATGTTGATATGTGATGAAATCAAAATGTCTTTCCAATAATATAACACGCAAATACATACGCAAAATTTTAGGATTGCACATAGAATAATGCCCATTCAATTGTAACACAACGAGTTGTGAGTCTAACTTAACAACCAAATATCTAATCCCAAGATTAATGGCATTCGATAATAGTTCGATCACCGCACTATACTCGGAAATATTATTAGTTTTTTGACCCAAAAAAATACCTTGTAAATTAATCAACTCCTCGTCAGGAGCAAAGAGTGCCCATGTTGCGGAAGACAAGTTATGTGTGCTACGAAAAGAACCATTAGCAAAACCAACAGAATGATTTGCAGACATCTGTAAACTAAGTGGAACATAAGGTGAACATAGGAAACTTGTCTGCAAGGAAAAAAATCACACCAAAAATCAACTCAAAGCACACTAATGAATAAGACACTAATGTACAAAGTATCACACTTATTATTAAGTGTAATATTTTTTCAAATAGGGCCCATTTTTAGGCTCAGCCAAATGATTACCTTCATAATTAGCTATTTCATAGGCTCCTCACTCTAGTACACATTGTATGATATAGGGCCTATGCCACATTGGCTCGAGCTTTCCTAATCCCAAATTATCATGGGCTTGGTCATAAAGCAGGACCAATTCACCTTCAGAGAAAAAGTAGGGGGTGACGGATTTGTCATATTGAACCTTAACTCATCATTTCTATGCTTCAAGAACTAAAGTAGCAAGTCTTATAGTCTCATTAAAATGCTCGAGGTACAACATATGTTTGACTTCTGGTGAAGTGTCAAGGAGTAGTTCGATAGCTAGCTTCAAGGAAGGAATCCCACACTCGATCAGAAGTGTGGCCTCTAGGTCGTACACCAATTCAAATGGTGTGAATCAATTGGTAGTCTTAGTAGAGGTTTGGTATGCCCACAGAGCTGAGAAAAGAATGAGGTTCCAGTCTCACTTGTGCTTCCCAATGGTGCGTTGAAGCATAGTCACCAAGACTTTGTTGACAGCCTCAACCTGGCCATTGGCATGTGGATAGTAAGGGGTGGAGTTATCGTGACATAACCCCAAATAAGAAAAGAGCTATGTCATCATAGGATTACGAAAATTAGTGCCATGATCAATGACAATCGCTTTCGGGACACCAAACTGACCAATGACATAATGAAACAAGAATTGCATCATAGTTATACCTTCATTATCACATGTAGGCATCGCCTCGACCCATTTAGTGAAATAGTCAATGCCAACGATGATATAGCTATGCCCCCCCCCCGGTCGAGCAAAGGTTGCAAGTCATAAAATATATTCCCCATTTCGCAAAAGGTTCGTTGGTCACAACTAGGTGCAAAGGTGAGGGGGGGCACACTCTTTCCGAGAGTAGATTTGGCAGTCATGGCATTTTCATACTGTGATAATGCAGAATTTAAAAATATATGACCAGAAATATCCTGCGCGAAGGATATTTTGAGCAGTAGCGTAACCAGACATGTCACCACCACAAGCCCCATAGTGGCATTCATTGAGAGCTTTCTCAGCTTCCTCGAGAGTCAAACAATGGCGAAGGACAGAGTCAATACCAATGCGATAGAGGGTGTCTCCAATGATTTAATAAGGTTGGGACTAGTAGAAAATCCATCTTTGCTCACAGTGCGATAGCTCTGGCCAAAAATTTTTGGTTTGGAGATAGACCATGAAGTCTCCATCCCATGGATCAAGAGTACTAATGAGAAAAATAGTCTCATCGGGGATGGACTCATCGAGAGGAGTGGGATCATCCATGGTGGGAAGATCACAGATCAACTCAGAAAAGACCAGGGATTTCTTAGACTTAGCAGTAGTGAATTCTAAGTCAAAATCTTGAAGGATAACAATCAATTTTTAGTACTTTCCCCCAATAAAATTCATTTGAGAATGTAATTCATGGGGTTGCAATAAAAAATCACCAAGGTTTTGCAGAGGAGAATGTAGTGACTGAAACGTTGAACTCCATGGACAACACTCAGTGTGAGTTTCTCTACATGAGCGTAGTGGGTCTCAGGGTCAAAGATATTGTGGCTCAAGTAGTATACTACATGTTCTTGACTATTTTCATAGTCCTGAACCAGCACCATACCAATAGTGTCGTTAGCGGTGGCCAAATATAGATAGTAATTGCGGTGATAATTGGGAGGATGCAACAGTAGAGCCGTAATGAGGGCTTGTTTCAATGCATCGAAAGAGCTCTGAGAAATTTAATCCCATAAGAATGGGATTACCCTTTTAAATAAGAACATAAAGCCTTGGGTAAGCTCAGTGTAATTCAGTACGAAACAACAGAGAAAATTGGCTTTCCCCTGCAAACTCTGCAGTTGATGAACAAAAGAGGGAGGAGGAAAATTGGTGATTGCCTCAACTTTCAAAGGATCAATGTGGATACCTTCTTTGGACACCAGAAAACTCACGAGCCAACCGCATTCGACACAAAAGACACACTTATGAGGATTCAACCTGATATTATAGTGCCGATAGTGAAGGAAGATTGCTCTAAGGTGTTCCAGGTGATCTCGATGTTTCATAGAAAGATCAGGAAGTTCGTCAAGATATGGCTGGACTATGTGCTTGATTTCATGAAAATAATAAGACACAGATCCCTGGAAGGTGGCTCCAACATTATTTAGGCCGAAAGGGAGATTATTATAGGCAAAATCCCCCCATGGACAGATAAAAGTGGTTTTGTTTTGATCAACTAGAGTGATGTTATTCTAGTTATAGCCACAAAAACCATCCATAAAGGAAAAAATCTCACTCCTGGCACATTCAATAAAGATCTGATCGATAAAAGTAGTAGCATAATTCTCCTTAGGACAAGCTCGAATTATGTCACAGTAATAAATGCAAACCTGAATAGTCCCTTGCTTCTTATTTATAGGAACAATATTTGAGACCCAATCTGTTAATGGTATGGGGTAAATAAAACCAGCTTTAAGAATATTTTCAACTTCACCCTTTATATCGGTAGCCTTTCTTAGCTGAACAGGACGAAATCATTGGCGAACGAGCTTCGAATCCAGATATGTGGGAATTTCATGCACAATGATACTTAGAACAATGTAGGGAACTTCTTCGTATGACCACGTGAAGACATCGCATAACTCTTGGAAAATTTTAGTATAGATCTTGATCTCATCGAGAGAATACGATGCACTGATATGCACATTCTCGACAATCCCTGGTTTGACATAGATGTCAATCAGAATGGTCGGAGTGATATTTCCCATGTTCCCTTCGAACAACACTTCGTGAATCAATGTTGGACTCTAAAGTGGGTCAGTCGGTACTGGAAAAGAATGGGATCCTAAATAGGAAGAGATGTCACCTGGGATTGGGAGAAATGAGGAGCGATGATGTCCATCATCCCATGGAGTTTCTTGGAGAGACATTACCTCCACGATACTCTCTTCGGTGGGGAAATTCTCATTCAAGGGATCATCAAAGTCCCAAGAACCAAACTAGGGAGACTGCGCATAAGTTTCCAGAGAGGAAACCAAATGAGTGTTGGTTTCGGATGCAACCTCAGAAGCCGTGAGAATACTTTGATCCATTTTCTCAGCTAGGCTAAGAGGCATAACGTCACCGAAACTCTTGATTTTTTTGGGATTGGGAACAATCCATGGATCCTCACTAGACGAAATCATATTAATGGAGGCGACATTAATAGGCAGAAGATTAAAAACTCCCATAAGAGACGAGTCTTTGAACAGACTCGGCCTAATGTTCTCATAAGGAGTAACGGTCTTCCCAACATATAGCATGTTACCTGCTAAAGAATCAGAGAGGAAGAAATCCAATTGATTGATAGTCATTATATTCCCTTAATGAGGGAAATAGAGGACGCGAAATAGGGTGGATACCACACAAACCATATTTTTTGTCCAACTACGTCCAAGAAGGAGATTATAGTTAAAGTTGGTGTCTACCACTTCAACATCCATGGTTACCGTTTTCCCCTCCAACAGGATGGGAAATGCCTTGAGAATACCGTACGACAAAGAAACTCTACCATCAAAAGATTCTAAGGTATTCAGGGACTAAATCAATGGGGGAGAGCCAATGGATTTCCAGCATGCGATAGACATGATGTAGGTTGAAGTGCCTTCATCAATGACATTCCGATGAATATTCTTACCCATAATGGTAACTTGGATCAGAAAAGCTACCTGAGATGGGAGTTGAGGAATGAAATTCTTGAGATTGAAAGTAATCAGACTAGAATCTAAAGGATCAATCCCTCCAATAGAGGAGAATAGTGCCTTCCGTTTTTATGGGCACAACTTAAGGACCTCCAAATTCGAAATCGTTGAAGGCACTTGAGCCAAATCTTCTACAATATTGTAGTGTTGTGCTGTTCTCGCATTTGGATTGTAAGATGATTTTCGAAGAACACCCTTTGGGGGTGGTTGGAAGATGGATTCACTACTTGGTCTCTCAATCTGGAGAGGACTAGAGGTAGGAGGCATGGAAGAGAAAAGGTGATCTGTAAATTATGGTTCCATAGGATCCTTGGCTGGATTGGGATAATCTTTCATTCTCATGGTAATGGCAACAGATTGTGTTATGGGCATGAAAACCTGAGAGCCTCCAGATGATTGAGCTTGATCTACCATTTGTGTCTACTAAGAATGGAATGGTTCTTTCCAAATGACCAGATTCTTGGGTGCACCCTTCAAAAGATGAGCAACTTCGGCACACTATGGACAATCCTTGGTGTAATTATTGTCATCACATATCAGACAAGGATATTTGGGCTTAAATGTTGAAGAATCAGAAACAGATGAATTCTTTGAATCATGTTTAGGGTTTTCAGATTTAGACTTTCCTTTACCCTTTTTCTTACCCTTTGAGGATTTATCTGCTGTGGTAGATTGAATAACATTTACCTCTGAGGTTTTACCAGGATTCTTCTGGTTATGGGAAGGAGTAGGGGGCACAATGGTAGTAGTGTATTTGGACTTAGAATAAGTTTTAGGCACACTACTATTAGTATGAACCACTATCCCAATAACACCATCCACCAAAGGCGTAACAGGAGACTGAGATGATGCGGGATCTATCAAAAGACGTAGCGCGTTAGGTAATAACTCCTCTTCCGTGACACACCCTCCCATTGAAATATCTTTTGCAATCTTGGGAACGAATGATTTCGTAAACCACTCGGTCAACAACTGATCATGGATCTCAAATTTTATGAGGCTACAGTGGCACCGCCATTCATGAATGTGATCCAAGATATGCATATAATTTTAGTGCTTCAGGGAGGTGAGAAGATGGGTGCCAGTTTCATACTAGAAAGGTAGTTGGAAGTGAGTGAAGAAAGTCATAGCCAAGAAATTGAAATCAAAGAAAATTACTCGAGGGATCTCAATATATCATTTGGCCACGACATCGGTCAAATTTCACTGGAAAATATGAAGACAAATAGAATCATCAACCCAATAATCTCCTCGAATCTTGGTTGGAATTGGCGGCCAATGCAGCTGATGTTGGATGGGTAATTTTTGAGCTTTGACACATCCAGAAATCCCAACGTAGCCAATACTGGAAAAGGTGGATGATTGAGGTGAAAAAGGTCAGGGGTTCCAACATGATTGATACAGATTTTCCCCCCAAAAGGGTGTATTCTGACCCAGATATGAACATTTCTCCCATGCCTAGTAATGACCTTGCCGCAAATATTAATGGTAGGGACCTTTTTGGGGTTATGGATGCGACCCCTGTGGGAACTGAGGTTGCGAACCTTATTGGAGATAGGGTCTAGGACAAGGTCCCTCCTGAACATGAGGTCTATTTTTTGGTCACTGTTGAATGTAGGGTCCAACCTGCAGTCCCTGATAAACATAGGGTCCAACTTGAGGTCCCTTCTGAACATAGGGTCCAGCCTGTGGTCCTTGCTAAACATAGGGTCTAGCCTGAGGTCCTGGTTGAGCCTGCTGGTACTGAGGAATCTCCTAATATGAAGCACCAGGTTGAGACCTATTCTAGGGTTGTTGGTACTGACCTTGAGGAAATGGTTGGTATTGAGCACCAGACTAATTAGGGAAAGGAATAGATTGACCTAGAAGGAGACTCAGACCATCTTGGATGTAAGAACCAAAATGAGGATTAGTTGCAACAACACTTACCGAAGGCTAGGGATGTTGGGTGTAATGATGAGATACATTCAGTTGAGGAACATACTGACATTATACGTTCGGACTTTGAACATAAGGAATGTTAGGTTGCTGAACATACGAATATGATATGTTTGGTTGTTGAAGGGGCTATTGAACTTGGGAATATTGAACATGAGGCTTTCCTGCCCCATGAAAAAACCTAGAACTCGGTTACCCCCCACCCAATAAGGGAGGTACATAGAGATGGTTAGACTTCCCCCCAGGCACGGACGAAACCATGGATTTCCCACTCAATGGTGGGACTGCAGTAATCATAGATGGTGAAAACGAGACAAAGGATCTGATCGACACCGTCATTTGACCAATGGTGACTGTAGGTCGAATAGTAGTTTTAGACACCGTAGCCACATTTGAAAAGAATGGGTTAGAAGACGGAGGAATACCCGTTGACCAAACGGGATCCAGAAATAAAGGTGTACCACTGGAAGCTCCGGAAATGAGGTTTCCCAAAGAGGTATAACCGTGTGGTAGCGTAGATGCAACATGACTAGATGGTATTTCGACTCCACTACTTGAATATTGTGGTGTGAATCTGAACAACTCTCCCTCGGAGGGAAACACCAATGAAGAGGCTTCCGGGATATAAGAGCCAAAGGCTTCATTAAGTGTGATTTGAGGAGCGCTCATGTATGGAACATCATCAACATTGGAAGTCATTTCGTCAAGAAACAACCAATGGACAGTAGAGCGATACGCTACTAGAGAAGCTCGAAAAGGGATTCTGGGTTGATCAAAAGCGCAATAAGGTTGCTGAGGTGAGACTACAATCAGATCAAAGATTGGATTTTGAGGAAATATCGAGAACTGTGCAGATGGTTTGGGGCTTTCTGCCTCAGATTCTTCTGATGTTGTCCAAGGAGAATCGTCAGGTGGTGCTCGAGATGATATGGGTTTAACACTGATGACAATTCCAAGCTCTTCACCTTGTGCTTGAAGGGGTCCAATCAGAAAGCAAGGGACCTCTGAAGGAGGCTCTTGAGATCTGTCAAAGGAGGGAATAGGCGAATTCGAGGATTCAACCATGATGACATTTCAAAAGAAGATAAAAAAGGAAGGAGGTGAACAAAATCACAATTTACCAAGCAATAAAAGGCTGGAGAACTACATGGGTGAGATTTTTTCGTGGGAAATTACTTTTAGAATTAACAAAAAATAAAATAAAAAAGGGTTTGCTAGGCATAAAGGTTTAGCAAGTATCCGTGAACTGCAATATTCACCTTGGTGATCAAATGTTATAAAAATGACCAAGGACTTAACGTATGACAACCAATCTCCCCAAATGTTGTGTTCAATGTATCACATCTACAAGGCGGCTGACTTGGTTACCTATGGCAGGCTTGCAACCTAGTGGTGTCTCCCCAAATATACGTGACGGTGTGTGGGAGTCCAGTTCATAGTAGTGTTGTCTAATGCATAATTGTTTGATGAGAGCACCCCAAATATACTTATCATACATCAATATACTTCCATACGTAGGATGGGATACCATCCCCGGGTTGTAACGCAGACTGTTAGTCACAGATCCTACGTTTAATGACATCTCCTACATTTAACAACGTTGGAACATGTCTCTAGCCTAGACCACTAAATATTCTCATTAATTCCAATTCTCCTTAAGGTAAATTGGGTTCATTTTAAGTTTATCTTGATTAAATTTTCAGTTTCAAGGCTCAAAACGAATGTCACTTGAATCCTTATAGTGCAGACTAAATGAAAAAAATAAATCTTTCAATTTCGATGAATCCTAAACTATTTATGGAAGAGATACAAGAATGAACGCACTCAATTTAGCAACAATAATGCCCCCCAAACTAGTTCAGAGTTACGAAATTCAATTCGTTTCAATTGAATTCACTTTCCCAACAAAGGAAACTTATTGAAAAATGAAAATGCTTTTCTTTTCCCTAAGATGCATGAATTTTTTTTTTTTTTTTTCACTCTAAAATGTAATCAAAAGAAAAAAAAATGAATGATAGAAGAAATTAAAATGCTTTTACTTTTCTTTCAATTGAACCAAACAAAGATCACTTTAAAGAATGCACGAATGAAATGCTTTTCACTCTTCTTAAAACGATAAAGATAATATAAATTAAAACAAAATGAAAATCACTACCAATTCCTTTTGAATTTAGGCAAAACGCACTCTTCTAGACTTGTGCACCAAACAATTTTAAATATTATTCTCGACACTAAACTGAAGGTAAAACATCAGAGATGCAGAGATGACCAAATCATACGAAAATTCACTTCGAAACAAGACAAGAACAATCCGACAAAGGGTGTTTGAAATGGTGAAGAATTCCCAGACTTACAAACAAATCAAAGAGATGAAAAAGACTTTCTCAAAGAAGATAGGTAAGTCAAACGCACAACAAAGATATCACTGAGATCTCACAGACTCCTTCAAGGTCTAGGACACACTGTATAATAAACAGGGAAACTCAAATTCTCCTAAGACTTAGATCAATTCTTCTCTACTAAGCATAAGGGTGTTGAAAGGCCAATCAATGCAGTTGTAATATATAGAATAGCAATACCAGCACTACTTTGCAAACAGAAAAAGTGTTGGTCGATAAAAACAAGGAAAGAAATAAAAGAGTCTCACACAAACACCAGACCTGACACAGTGAAGTGACTAACAATTCTTACACAAGCTGACAAAGGCCTAAGCAAATTTAAATTTCAAAAATCGGTGAAACTGATCCAAGGTCAGTTCGGGGAACGAGGACTTAAAAGGCAAAAGATCCCCAATGAAGTCGCTAGTTCTGTTATCAAGATAAATCCACTCTGCGGATAGAGATGATCTCTCTAGCCCTAGAGTGGATATAGCAACACAATATTCTTTCTAACGCAAAGCATTCTCAACTAGTGTTTACAATGCAATGAGGAAAGAGACGTAAGTACATTTTTCCAATCGCTACGCTTGAATCCGTTGATGGTGACCTCGATCCACGATCCTTATAGACCCGCTTCTAGCTACTAACGGCACACAAATACCTAGGGATGATCAAGAGACAACAAAAAACATGATACAATACACAATAAACGTAAACACTAGTTATTTAGCAGATCAAGGAGTACCAGAATATTTGCATAAACATGTAGACAAATATAGAAAGCAAAAATCAGATGTTATAATTGATAAATTACAAAAGGAAAGCTTAAAACCAGGCCTTAATGTTGGAGGCACCCTTAGGTGAAAATATGAATCCTTCACCGAAGCTCAGAAGTCATTCCTTCTCCCGAGAACTTAGGCTTTATCAGATGCTAGCATGCAAAGGGATGAGAGTTCATACAAGTCTGAAAATGATCAACCAAGCTCTAAACTTTGGGGACTAAGGGATGTGGATTTAGAGGAAGGGAGAAGAGTTTGGGAGCCCATGAAAGGAGGAGGAAGGCCCACTTTCTAAGGGATGATTCCCCCATGGGTGAGATAAAGGCTCTAAAATGAGAGAGCTCGACCTTACCATCATTTTTCAACAACCAACTCGCTGCCCTTCAGCTTCTAGAGGTCGAAGCTTCTCCTCCATTTGAGGAAACACTGCCAGAAAGGGGATCAGTGTTGCTTTCCAAGAAATTAGGGCACTTACGGCACTAGGGCAGAACTGTGAAAAAGGATATTAGCACAATCATGGCACTACGAAGAGCGCTGACCCAAGAAACTAGGAATTTGACCAAGTTGCTCCATTAATCTTTCAAGGAAGTCTTATTTGGATCTTTAAGGTGATATGTTAGAATATTTCTTGATGATGGAAACATTTCATAGGATATGTCATGAGGCATTTCAGGATCAGGGACGGGAAAATGAGCATGGTTACAAATTACTGTGTAATAGAGTTGTTTTGTAATGTCAGAGGTGTCCAGTAGAGGTGGGAAGTAGGGCCGAAAGCGATCCACATTGAACACTAGGTGCAGACCAAGGAATAGTGGAATACTGAGCTCGAAAGCATTGGCACCTATAGCCTTGGTGATGGCGTATGGCCCATATCAGAGCTGGTGAAGCTTGCGGTGGGGTCCAGCTAAGCACTCCTACAAATTTAGCCACACTTTATCGCCTACCTGGAAGTTGTGTGGCACCCGATGTTGATCATGTCATTGCTTGTACTTAGCATTGGCTCTTCCCACTATTTCATGAACCTGATGGCAGATTTGTTGAATGTGCTCAATGAATTTGTTCACATTGTCAGCTTCAGACTGGACATGAGCCGAATCGGGCTAAGTAGCTACAAATGGCATGGCTACGTCAATGGGACATAATGGCTGGAATCCCTAGCCCACCTAAAAGGGGTTATGGTCATTTTAGCTGTGGAGAGCCTGGTTATAACTGTGTTGTACATAGGGAAGGCTCTCATCCCACGTGTGTGGATGCTTATAATTTTACATGTGCAGAATGTGTATGATCATCCTGTTGATGACCTCTATCTGGCCATCAGTTTTGGGATGGAAAACTATGGACTTGGTGAGCTTAGTATATAGGATTGACCAGAGGCTAGACCAAAATGTGCTGAGGAGCTTGATTTCCAAATCTGAGATGATAAAATGTGGGATCCGAAAGTGCTCCCAAACTCATTCAAAGAAGATTTTAGCAGTGGCTTCTGTTGTGATATTCTTCTTGCACGCCGCCATAATGGCCATCTTCGAGAATCTGTCGATGACCATGAAAACATAGTCATTTCCATGCTTAGTAGAAGGAAGTATCGACATGTAATCCATGGATATTGATTCCCAAGGTCGATTAGGGATATGTAGAGGAGTATAGAGGCCTTTCTTCTGGATGGTCAGTTTGGAAATGGTGCAAGCAGTGTAGGATCTAATGTACTTCTGGACATCATGTTGAAGGTTGGGCCAATAGAAATACTTCTGCAGTATTGCCACTCTCAACCACAAAATGCCCAGTGACCCGACTATAGTGCGCTTCCAAAATCATCTTGGCACACTCACTTAAAGGAACACAAAGGTGTCCCAGGTGACATAGCAGTGCATCCTGGAGGTGAAAAATTGGAACTTGAGTACTGTCCAAGAGTGTCTTGTATGTGTAGCTGAACTCTGGATCGCTTTTGTAGAGAAGCGGCCAATCAAAATTCCTGTGCCCACAAGAGTTGAGAACGATGGTTAGCACCACAATCAGTGGTTAGCTGAGGAAATATGCAACATTATTGGTGTTTCCCTTTTTGTAATTGATGTTCAAATGAAACTGTTGCAAATATGTGGACCATTTCTGATGGCGATCGCTCTGCAACTTCCCTTGTTTCTGTATGAATTGCAGGGGTTGGTGGCCTATGTGGATGACAGTTTCCTTCTAGAAAATGTAATTCTTCCATTGTCAGCAAGCCTGCATAATGGAATGCATTTCTTTGTCATAAGTGGGATACTCGCGGACCGTATCGGACAATGTCTCATTTTGATATGCCACTGGTTGTCATTGTTGAGTAATAATTTCCACAATGGCATAGATAGAGACATCTATCTCGATTTCAAATATTTGTTGCAAGTCTAGTAATGTGATCACTAAGGCAGATCAAAGGCGATGTTTCAATTCTATGAATTCCTTATGTTGGCATTCACTCCTCCCTTGTTGACTTGACTCAAGGGCCAAGTGATATGAGAGAATCCCAACATGAAACTGTGATAGAAATTAGCAAGACCCACAAAGTTGTGAAGCTCTGTTAGAGTGGTTGGGTTTGGCCAATCTCGAATGACTTAGATCTTTGTTTGGATCCACATGCACCCCTTGCTCATCAATAATGTATCCTGGATATTGAACCTGGGTCATGCCAAAAGTGCACTTCTCTAAATTGGCACACAACTTGTGTTGCCGCAGTGTTTGGAGGACTTGTCGGATGTTGTCGAGATGCTCTTCCCAACTTTGGATGAAGATCATGATGTCATCCAAGTACACTACTACAGATGAGTTAGTGAATGGCCGCAAGATGTTTTCCATCAGCCTCATGAAGGTTGTGGGATAATTCATCAACCCGAAATGCATGACCAGCCATTCGAAAAGGCCCTCCATGTATTTGAAGGCAGTCTTCCACACATTGAAGGGTTTGATTGGTACTTGGTGATAGCCAGACTTCAAGTCCAGCTTGCTGAAATATTTCACCCCTTTGAGTTGGTCCAGAAGGTCATCAATCTATGGAATTAGGTACATATTCCAGACAGTGATCTTGGTCAACACCCAATAGTCAATACAGAGTCTCTAAGTTCCATCCTTCTTCTACACCAACATGATCGGGCTCCCACAGGGTGATGAACTTTGCTAGATGTGACCTTTTTGCAGCAACTCCTGAATATGCCCCTTGATTTCATCATTCTCTAGAACAGAGTGTCGATAGATCGATCCATTTGACAGCAGAGCACCTGGGCTCATATCGATGGGGTGCTTTACATGAAAGTGCAGAGGCACCCCTATGGGTGAGGTGAAGATGTCCCCATACTCCTCCATGACCTTATCCATTTGTTGTAATCGTGCGGAGGAGCCCTATCTGGAGGTCATGGCCACAATATTCTTCTTTCCCTGAGGGCGGATCATCAGGAAAACAAATTTCCCAGTTTTGGAAATGATCTTACTGCATTGTTTTGAGGTAACCAAAGAGATAGCAGCAGGCAGTGGTACCTCTGGTATCCTATACAAATTATTTCCCAAAGTAACAATAACAACATGAGGCTGAGACTCATACACAACATGTATATTACACAAGTATGGTTGGCCTAATAATACATCACAAACATCAAGAGGAGCAATGTCACATAATACCTCATCCGCGAAGGACTTGATTTTATACAGAAGGCGGCACTACTGGATGACGCGGAGATCTTGTCCTTGGTGAAGCCACCCGATGGTATACGGTTATGGGTGTGTTGTGGTCGGCAAGCCCAACCGATTCATGACCTTTGCTGAAATGAGGCTCTTTTGGCTCCCACTGTCGACATTGGACTATAGTAGGGAACCCTTTACCCACATATGGGAGTGGAAGAGGTGATCCTCCTCCTCTGGATCTTACGGTTCCTCCTTCTAGATCTTCGTGGTGGAAATGGTGGCATTGGGATCCACATCGATAATATGCTTCACTTTGTCATTCCCCTTTTGGGTTCCAATTTAGAATCAGAGCATGCATCTGATTCAGAATCCTTCATCTTGGCCACCAGTGACTGCTTGGCCCGACACTCACTTGTGTTGTGAGTGGAGCTGTTATGGAACTAACACCACTTTCCCATGTCCCTTTTCGGCTTCACGGTGTTGTTCTTTTCTTGCGGATTTGGAAAATTGTCCTGGGCTGCCATGCCTTGGCTTTGTCCTTTGTTCTGCAGTTTGGGGGCACCTTTCCCTTGATTTTGATTCATAGATCCAAGGTCTCGCTTCTTCTGTTTGAATTTCTGCTCAATCTTGATAGCATATTGGTATGTTGTACCAAGCGAGGAGATGTTGAGGAATTCCATTTCCTCCTGAATTTATCTGTGTAGAAAACTGCGGTACTTCTGCACGAAATTTTTTTCTGAATATTTGATACCCAACTTTGTGCGTAGGGTATGGAACAGATTCGTAATCTCATGCACATCTTGATCCTTTGCAAACACTCATAGTCCATTGTAAGTACTTGTCCTCATAGCTCCCCACGGTATAATATTGTTCCTTGATGGCATCTTGGGAAGAATTCTAAGTGGGTATGGCCGAGAACAGAGAGGGTTCCCCCTCATCCTTTTTCTCACAAAAGGTTTCCTATCTGTCCTTGACATGGGGGGTGGCTTTAAGGATTGCAAAAATAATCTTCTCTGAGTTGGAAAAATCATGAACTGAGAAATATCCTTCTAATAGATTCAACCATATATCTACGTCATCTACATATATTTGGCCCTCAAATATGGGAATATCAAAGTTTACTTGTACCTTAAAAGGATTTTTTCTTCCATACATGTGGCTGTTGGATGCAGATGCACCGTCGGTGGGCAGTCGTTGAAAGATCTAGGCAAAGTTATCCATCATCGTGTACCTTTGTTTTTCAAGGGCCTTCTCGACAAATATTTTGATAGGATATTTTTCTCCCTCGTCTTTATTTTCTTCCCCCATGGGCAGCCATCGGGGTTTGCGAGGCTGATCTTGCAAAGGTTCAACTAGATTGAGCCCTAACTCCTTATACCCCGACCTCGTTGGGGACATGCAAAGAAGGATCAAGAAAGAGTAGACCACTCTAATACCACTGATCTGAATTTATGCAGGAACGCAATAGAATACACATATAACCATAAATACAAATATGCAACATAAATAACACTTCATTTCATTGATATCAAAGAACTGAAATTTGTTTACAGACAGAATGGAAATAAACTAGCTAGGGTGTTGGTAGTTTATCTCTGAGAAGAGATGTGGTGGCTACAGGCCTCTAAAATATGTTACAATGAGGCTTGAGGGCCTATTTATTATTGAGAAACAATGGAAAACCCTAAAAATAAAAAATAAAACTAACCCTAGGAGATGAAGCGCCAAAAACTGTGGGCCCCATTTGGGTAAATTAGTACATCAACTTCCCGGGGACGTAACTTTGGAATACGATCTTCGTTTGATGTGCACAACACCTTTTTAGAAAGATCTATCTGAGGACTAAAAATTTTGATGTGATCAACATTAAAGAAATTGTGATGTTGCTCCCAATTTTCCCAAAAAACGTCGTTTAGGGACTCAAAATGGCTCTGGAATTTCAGGACCCAAAAAACTGCTAAAAATAGTAAACTGTGCTACAATTAAGGAAAATGAAAAACTGAAAGAAACAATGGTGGGGCCCCAAGTGGAATAGGTGGGTGGCCACCAATATCCACTTGGATCAAGTGAAAAACCCAACATTTCCCGTCTTTATTTTCACATTTTGTTCTCATTCTTTCCTTGTTATAAAAGAGGCCTTTTGCAGATGCATATTTGATCTCACATCCACACTCCTCACTACTCATTAGGGGAATTTTGAGGTCTAAAATCGGCTTGCTAAGAAACATTTACAACCAAAATAAACTTTATAAGAACCATTCAAGATGATGATGTCAACCATGGGGGATGATTCACCATTTTTTAAGTAAAAGGGTAAAAAGATTAAAAAATAATAAAATAATAAAACTACTTTTTCAACTCGTATTTTCAACTTATCTCTGAAATTTTTTACTCAAATTTTAAGTAGGAGTACTCGTTGGATGAAAAAATTAATTCCTCATCCAAGGAGTACCCATGTTCCATACTTTTAATGGACTCTTCTATGCGAAAAATGATAAATACACGAAAAAACGTAATTGCAATCATGTTTTTCATGTATTTCTCATTTTACGTGTAGCAGGGTCCATCTAAAGTATGCAACATGGGTACTCCTTGGATGAGGAATCACATTTTTCATCCAACAAGTAGTCCCGCTCTAAATTTGAGCAAACAATTTGGGATAAGTTGAAAATACGAGTTGAAAAAGTAGTTTTTTCTTTTTTCCCTCTAAAATTTGTTGATGTCATCAAATATTATTTTATTATTTCGACTATTATTTTATAATTTCTTTAGGAGGCCCATTTTAGACCTAAAAATTCCCCAATGGTCAAGGGATCACAGAACAATGATGGTGCAACTCCAGTTGATTTTATTAGTGCTAAGGCTGCAAAACTTTAGTGACTAGGAATATGGAAGCAGGTCTTTGGAGAGAAATGACGATCAAATCCAAATATAATAAAGAAATATTGGGCTTTTACCTGATTCTATTTTCGAGGATACAGTAGGAATTTTCACTGTGTAAGTTTAAATGAGATTTGTCTTAGATGTTTTATTTTGTAGTCATAATGTTTTATTTGTTAACTTACATCTTTTATATAGGCTTGGACCAATGGATAATGAACCCAACCAAAGGAAAGCTATAACACAGATAAAATGGACTAAGTCGACAGAAAGCACTCGACCTGAAGCAATAGGCTATTGCAGACATTTGAACATTTTTCTAATAAGAATGTGTAATTAAGTGGCTAGGTTTAATACATGATAGTGGTTGTTTAGTGTTCACCCAAATATGTTAGACATGTAATTTTTTTCCAAATGTGTTGTATTAATTAGTCCCCATGATCTATTTCATGATCATTTATGGTTTTGAGGTGAAATATTCCTCGGAAGATGAAAAATCAGAAACAGACAAGAATATGGCAAGAATGTTTAACATTTTACGAAAACAGAAGGAAGCAAGATTAGAGAATTTGGTTCTAAATAGAATATAATTTTCCCAGAGAGTAGAAAATATCTTTGCATTATCATTTCTAATAAAGGATCGTAGATTTCAAATAAATGTTGATGAAAATGGCATACATTTTGTTGGTGATTTTTCTTCCCTGCTACCTTAATGCATTTCTTTTTCATAATCATTATTTAGTTCTTGTGTATATTATATATAGGTTGGCTGATAAATTTATCCTCTTGTCATTAGTCCCCAAAAATTCTCCCACAGCTACATAAATGGCATCTGAAGAAGCTTCATACAGTAAATTTTTTTTCGATTTGATTTTAAAGACTAGAAGGTAGGCTAGGGACACATTTTCTTCTCACATTTCTATTTTTTGCTTCTTCTCAAGAAACATTCTTACCAACCATTTTGGGTATTTTGGTTATAGTTGATGATGGAAGCTGTTGAAAGTGTAGAGGATTTGATGCCTCACATAACCAGTCCACTTATGATTCCTTGTTCTAATAAGGCTACAGAGACTCCTATCAGAAAGATTTCAAGAAACGGGGGCAAAGTGGTACCTGCATCTCTTGAGTTGCAGGGGAATGAATGTGGAAGTGATGATCATTAAGAGTATTTTGAGGTCTGAAATGGGCCTCCTAAGAAAAAGGTACAACCAAAATAAAATTTATAAGAACCAATAGGATTCAAGATGATGATGTCAACCATGGGGTATAATTCACCATTTTTTAAGTAAAAGGGTAAAAATGTTAAAAAATAATAAAATAATAAAACTACTTTTTCAACTCGTATTTTCAAGATATCTCCCAAAATTTTTACTCACATTTCGAGCGGGAGTACTCGTTGGATGCAAAATTTAATTCCTCATCCTAGGAGTACCCATGTTGCATACTTGTGATGGACCTTGCTACGTGAAAAATGAGAAATACATGAAAAACGTGATTGCAATTACGTTTTTCATGTAATTATCATTTTTCGTGTAGCAAGGTCCATCGAAAATTATGCAACATGGGTACTCCTTGGATGAGGAATTAGTTTTTGAATCCAACGAGTACTCCCACTCGCAATTTGAGTAAAAATTTTGGGAGATAAGTTGAAAATACGAGTTGAAAAATTAGTTTTTTTTCCCACTAAAATTTGATGATGTCATCAAATCTTATTTTATTATTTCCACTATTATTTTATAATTTCTTTAGGAGGCCCATTTTAGACCTCAAAATTCCCCTAATGGATGGTGGTCTTCAAAGACCAACACCGAAGAAGCGAAATAAGAGTCTCCTTTGCATTTTGCTACCTTTTTTGGGTGTTGTTTTTTAGAAACCATCTTTGTTTCTATCAATGCATTGTAATTCATAGGGAAGATAATCTTTAATTTAAGCAATATGGTATATAAACAATGCTATCTTGTTCTCATAATTAGTTATAATTATTTTGACTGGCATTGTAAACCCTTGATCATGTAGTACACCCCTTTAGCCATGGTTCCAAGGCCTAGGAAGAATACTGGAATCATGTAAAAAAAAACTGTTAATGTAAAATGTCAAGTCCGATCTATTAAACCATGAGTAATCTCCTTGAGACAGTATGTTGTAATTTTATGTTTGAAAATATCTTGAGATAGCCACAAAGCTAGAACATGATGGAGATTGTATTTGGTTTTTAGTCATTTTAAGAAAACCTTAAGAATCACAATATTCATAGGTTAAGGCCTTCAAACTATCCTATAAAGTTAAGCATGTGTGATTCAAATTTTTACATGGTTTAATTTTTTATTTCATACATTTTACTAATTGAAAAACAATGCTCGAGATTCCTGGGTTTGAAGTATAGTAAGTAAAACATCTGTGTTTTCTCGTTTTAATATGCAAAGCTACTCCATAGTTATCAGGTGCCCAGATGCTCACAATCAGTGGTTGTTTACAAAATTTTGTCCATCATGGTTTCTAAATCACTGCCTAATATTACTACTATTATAGCATACATGTGTTGCTAAAAGAGTTATTATGCATGTTTCTTCACTCAATTGAATCTTGAAAATTTACAATGCACATTTGCAAAAATGATAGTACTAATTTCTAAGGGTGTAGTCTAATGAGGTGACCTTCTGGCCTGATTTTTTGGTTGATTTTTCTCAACATCTGGTCAGAAATTGGGAAAATTGTATTTTGGTGGGAAATTTGGAAAACTATATTTTTATGTTCAGTATACACAATTTTAGTGCCGCGGGTGTTTTCCATACGAACTCATTTCTGCATTTATAAATGCAATTTAAACATTTGAACATTGGGATTTCATCGAGAATCATGTCGTTGGATTCTGGTGCAAAAGGCGAAAATGTCACCTTGTCAGACTATGCCATTTCTCAGTTGGACTTTTTATGTGTGTCAAGTCTACACTATTATTGAAGTGATTTATGCTACCCAAGCCTAATATGTGTAAGTTATGAAAATATTCTTCCCGTATTTTGATCTATCAGAAATTTTTTTAGCAAGAGATATGAGGAGTTGTGGGATTTTGGAATTGAAATCCAGTCAATCCCTACCTATATTTTCTTCGAGGGATAAAGAACAAGGGAAGGAATATCGGGTCATTTTCAACAAGTCTGTAGTTCCCACTGAATTGTGCAGAATTCATACATTTTGACCAAAGTGGCTTGAAACAATTACTGAGAAGAGTAGATACCATATAAAGAATGACATGTCAAAGTGTAATTATACATTCATCTAGTATTTGGTTCGTCTGTAACCATCCTAGAAAATACTTCCCTAGGATTAGAAACAACATAAACCCAAAATTTTCAAGTATTCAAAATTGAAATTATATATAGAAGAAATCATGATGCCTTTTTAGTAGCTCAAAATTGGATGTGAAATATGTAGAAGCAAGTTTATTGAAATGTAATTATTGTATGATTGCTCATTTTCCACTCCTCGCTCATATATTTATATACCAATACATGAAAAATACCTTTATACAACATATAATGAATATAATATCTCAGTCCTCAAGGGATTTCTTAGACAATAAGGCTCATAGCGATTACAAGAAATACTCATTATGAGTTCAACACATTGTCACATGTAGGATTTCTCCCTACCACTTTTTCTAAACCTAATTGATTTTCCATGAGAAATATCTTTATATTCCATATAAGGAATATACTTGTTTTGGTTCTTGATGGATTTCTTAACAAGGCTTGAAGCGATTACAAGAAATACTCATTATGAAATTTGTTAGCCCTTTACAAAGCCTTTAAGATTCGCCAAGATCTTACAAGATTTTATAATTTAGTGAAAAAATCATCATGATTTTACAGGATAATATAATTTGGTGAGAGATTCGCCAAAAATATTATATATACATATTATATTATTTATAAAATCACCTTCCATTTTTCCTATGTATCATGGGGATTCTTCCATTTATTATACATATAAATCTAGGGGGGCTCTTAAAATTTTCCCTAGTTGATAGTGGTTTTTTCTATCCTTGTCATTTTCTCAATAGCCATGGTGTTGTGGGTTTACCTTTGTTTTTTGAATTGTTTCTCATGTTCCTTATGGTTGTGGGTTGAGTTACTAGTTCTTAGAAGACTTGATTGGGAAAACACTTTGGAAGCCCTGTAACATCTTGGGTTGAGATACTAGTCCTGGAAGCCTTGGTTGGAAAAGTGCTATGGAAGCCCTTGGTGGGTAATTGAGTTACTAGTCCTAGAAGCCCTAGTTGGAAAAATGCTCTAGAAGCCCAGTGATAGTTGTGGGTTTAGTTACTAGTCTTAGAATCCCTGGTTGGAACAAACACTTTGGAGCCCTAGACAGCTTGGGTACAGACCAATATGGTGATCGTTAGTGATATTCGGCCCTGAGGTGGAATCACTAGTTGAGGGTTGAGGGGGTTTGGCCTCTTGAATCCTCGGTTTGATCTATTTGGTTTACTCCATGAGATACCACATTCATGTTTGGAATATGGTGTGGGGGTAATTGGATGAAAGAGAGATTTCGCTCATCCCAATATATGGTTTGGTGGTATGTAGAAGTCCTTGACCTAGTTTCATTTTTCATATGTAGATAATAACTCTTTTCCTATGGTATTTTATGGGTAAATGTACTTGTTGATATTTGATCTTAGTGGTTTTTCTACCATTTTTATTTTGTTGGTTATATGATTATTATAAGCATGGTTTATGACAGACTTTAGTTATGGCTCTCGTCATGTTTTATTAGTAGATAAAATGTTAATGAATGTATGGCCTATTATATGATCTTGCAACTATTATGAGGAGGAATTATTCCTTCTTGAATATTCTCAGATAAGTATGATATCCCTATGCTCAGATGTGTAATTATGAAAAGTACATTACATGTCTGTGATATGTTTAATGAAATTCTTCCCATGGACCATATGGTTTTGGTCAATTCCTTTCTCAAGAGTTTTCATTAGTAGCCTTATTTCATTGTTATTTAGCATTTATGGAAATTTCATGAAGTTCTGGACAGAGGTTTGAGTCTTGGCCCTAAAAAAGTGGCTCGGAAACTGGGGTCGCTGACACATAACTTCCTGGAAAATTTTGCAGTCGCGTGGATGCAGGCTTGTGCATGCGACTGGAGGATTTTGTCTACATGGAGGGCTTTTCATCAATGCAACTGGGGCTCTATATCAGTCAGAAAGTAATTTGTCTCAGGGTTGGATACCTGGCAGTGTTGGTTGGCTCCTAATGGTTTTGTAGCTTCTGAGGAAGGTCATATTGGTTTTGTCTTGTCAGTTCCACTTCCTTAACTATACATGGGGAGTTGAATTATATCATAGTAACTCTTCGTCACATGTTTACCACGGTGGAGCAGTTAGCTTAGGTAAATGTGGGAGGAGGGTGTTACACATGCGTATTCCACATCAGAATACAACCCTATTGGCTTTGTTTCTACATAGTGGATCAACATGTATATGGAGTTATGTTTGTTGCCATTTTTCAAATTTATTTTTTAATCATTTTAACTAATTTCCTTAAAAAATTCTTCTCCATTTCTATTTAATGCAAGCGTTGCGTTTGATTGCATACTCATTGTATAAGGAACCACCCATGAAATTACCTACTTTGGTGTTCTCCTTCAAATTAGTGATACTTGGATTCACCGTAAGCAAGTAGAATGAGAGGTCCCAAGTATGAATGATAGCATTCTATCTCTTGTATACCATATTAGATTATCCATATCCACTTCTAGTAATATTTGGATTTTAGGGACATGACTTGTACTCATAGTGACCCTTAGAAATGGTAAAACTAATGAACAATAAAGAAACAACCAATGATCAACATCTCTATGAACATGAATAAAGAAATTCCCAAGAATAAACATTTCTTCATCAATGAATTGATTTGTTAAAAGTAACCACTTTCTTCCTTCTATTGTTAATACACAAAATAACATAATAAACTCTCTTCTAATCATTTTGAGAGTGAAAACTAATTTTGAAAAGAAAAAAATTATAACTTAGTATCTTGGAGTTAGTTTCTCACACATCTCTTAATCCTTCAACAAATCCAAGAGTTTCGACACGTATCTCTCAATCGTTTGGTTTGAATTATTGGAAGACCATTGGACTAGTTAAGAAGATGTATACGGCTACGAAGTAGGTAAAATATCATCCATATCAAAGAGGCATCAATATTGGGAAATTATGGGATATCCAAGAATTAATACCCAATAATATTCTCCATAGAGGCACATCACACATCACTAGATTAGGATGCTAGAAAGCCTCCCAAGTGAGAATTTGTTCAAACATGTGCAAAATTTCCCTTTAGGATAGACACAAAATACTAAAATGATCAAACAATAAGCTGGTTTACATTTCATGGTCATTAAAAAATAATTGTGAAGCTAATACATAAAAAAAATATCATAGTCTCCCATCAAATTTCTATCTCATTTGGGCTTTTGATGGTCATTGTGAATGTTGCGGGGTCCAACAATTTCACTATGATCCACAATTTCATGAAAATAAATGTATCATAATTGTGTGGATGTGAAATATAATATAATATTAAATATCCATCATAATAACCCTTTTAGAATAGAATCACTATACAAAAATTTCCCATGACAAAGATTTTATTCGCACACCAAGTGCAACAAACATTGTTCCATAATGAGAAAAACTCTAGTCTCACATATTCAATCCTTCCCTGTTATGAAAAACCTCCTATTAGTGCCCATATCCCACTTGGAGATCAAATGTATTCTTTTATAGGGTTGTAGTTCTCTGAAGCCAAGTTCATGGATTAGACCTTTAAAAATTTATGCACAACTTCATGCCCTTTATTTCCTCTCTTTACCATGTTCAAGGCTTATAGACCCATAATTAGTGCACAAAACCTCCTAATGGAACCCATATCCTGATTAGAGATCAAATTTCCTGTCTAGAGGACCTTTATAGTGGTTTAAGTACTTAATCATGGTTCATGAGACTTAAAATCTTAATTTAGGTCAAAAGATCCTTTATTTTCTCCCATGCCCATGGTCAAAGTCTCAAGACCCATCCATTATGTCTAAAACTTTATAATGGTGCAGACATCTCATCCATAGGCCAAATATTATGAGCCTTAAGAATAATGTACATCATATAACCCTTATTTTCCTCCAATGACCATAGTTAAGGCCCTAAGGCCCATGCTTACTACACAAAATCTCTTAATGATACACATATCATGCCAAAGAGGTTAACGATATAAGTTTGTATGGTGGTTTGAGACAAAGTTCAAGGACCAAGGCCCTAAAAGTTTCATTTTTGGAGAAAGGTGTGATGGGCCTCCCAAATAGGTACTATTAAAGGTCGAGTCTCACCATCCTATGACACATTTAACCTCTTTTTTTATCTTTTTAAAGTTATAATGTGTTCTTACGAAGGTTAGGAGGTATTTTATATATCATGTGGCCTGGTGCATTGACTGTGTCGGAAAAAGAGGATTTATTGTGTAGAATATGTTGGATACTAGCAAGATAAGATCTAAGAGGATTCTTCCATGTTTTAGCCCATCCACAACTCGACTGGATCATAAGAAATTACTACCCCTAAGTGGTTACAAGTGCATTAAGAGAAAAAATCCAAATTTTTAGGATATTTAAAGTGAATAAATTTTCCCTTCAAGTAGGTTTCCCCTCCCTCACCTTTTATATAAATAAGAGATCGTAGTAGCTCATTAGGGATTCAAATTCTAGAGGCAAGATAGTGACTATAAGGGAAGGAGACTTCTACTTATATATTGCATTGTTATGTTACATGTTTGAAAGTTTTTTAGGCTAATGAAAAGAATAATTTTGTTTCCATATTGAGTTTGCTTTAAGGGACCTATGTCTCCTTAGGTAAGGGCCCAACTCAATTGCTCAATCCCCTTCCTTTGTACATTTATTTATTTATTTCATTTGCATGCACTTAGTCTGGTTGTGATTTTTCTACAAAACTAGTTTATGAGAAAATAATTTCCTTTGCAAGTTGATAAGTGATGTCTATTTGGAATCTTGGTTGTGAACCCTCTGTGGAAAAGCACACAAAATATTTTTTTCTTTATGCAATAAGTAGATTATGTTCCAAATTCAACTCATCCTTTCACTGACATATTGTTTTTTGCAGTTAATGATTTGATAGTCATTTAATCACCTTTTTTTCATTACTTGAACATGTATTTTGTGTGAATATGGAATCTATTGGTTCATAGAGTATAGTAGCATCATTGTATATGCATGAGAATCACCTCCTTCAACACCCCTCCTTCCATTACTCCTCAGAGACTTCTATTTTTTCTCCTCCCTTGCACAAGTTAGTCTATTGAGTAGATATAGGATCAGTGACGTATCTTTCACCCCTCCATAGCCTCCCACCACTTTCTTCCACCTTCATACAACTCCTATAATCATAAGATTTCTCTCAGATGCTTTCCTATAGAAAAATACGACATATTGTAGCGATCCTACAACAATGTTGTAGTAATACACAAATTTCTTGAGAACACGTCAAGAATTTCCCCCAAATATTTCCTTTCGTTTCTTATTTCTCCACAATGTCCTCTAAGCCTTTAATATGATCTTGAGAAGGTTAGAGACCCTATATATACTTTACTTCCATAATTGTAGCTTAAATCTTGCAACTAGGGCATATTGTTTTTGTTAAATAGAATGAAATTAGTGTTCCTTTAGCACTCTTGTGTTAGGTCCCTATATTACTAGTATAGTCCCTTATTGTTGTTAGTGTAACCCCCTTATTGTTATTATTGTCCCGTATAACTCCCATATTGTTATTATTGTGCCCTTAAATTATTATTGTTAGGTCGGCTAGGATTGCATTGTGGCCCCACTAGGATTACATTGTGGCCCTATGGACTCCTGTATATAGAAAAGAGGTTTTGTAATTTGTAGCATCCAAGAATTGTTCATTCATGTAATGTATTGGAGGTTTCCCCCTAGAAGTGGCTTATTTCTAAGGCGTTGATATCTCTTTTCTTCTATTTCTAGAGCTGGTTTCACAACATTTGGTATAAGAGCTTTGGATTCTAGGGTTTCGTTGCCCCAAACAGGTCATCGTGGCATTTTCACTATAACATTTTTTCTACAAAGGTTCAGAAGCTAAACTTTTGAGAGTACGAAGCTGAAATCCTAAGGAACATCGTCGCAAAATTTCAGTGCTTGGTTCGCAATATTTTTGGAGATATGATATGTGGAAGTTAGGGCTTTTTGCAGGCTCCTGAATTTAACCTAAACAGGTCATCGTGGCATTTGCGCTATAAAAAAATTTCTACAAAGTTTCAGAAGATGAACTTTTTAGAGAGCGAAGCAGAAATCCTAAGAAACATTTTTGCAAAATTTTAGAGCTTGGTTCACAATATTTTCAGAGATATGATCTCTGGAAGTTAGGTCTTTTTCAGGCTCCCGAATTTCATCTCAAAGAGGTTATCGTGGGAAAACCTTCATAACTCTCTCTCTGAGCATCAGATTGGAATTCTGTAAAATGTGACCACAATTACATGGACTTTAGTTTCTTGTCTATCAATTTCAGAGCCAAAGGAGAAAATAGGGACATGTGGCAAGTTATACAATTTTTCTATACTAAACCAGTCCATAATTGGGTCATTGTGGGAAATTGGACATAACTTTGCCTTGAAGAATCGAAATCAAGTCAGACCTATGACATTAAAAATAAGATTTAGAGGGTGACTTCAAGGCCAAATTTCAGATATTGAAGATCCAAATCACAGAGATAATTCAGTTTCAATATCGAGCTCCTCAAAATCAAGAAAAATGTGTGTATTTTTTTTTCAAATTGCATAAGCCTTATTTGAAAAATCAGTTCTAGTTGATTCTGAAGGCCTATTGAGCATATATATTAGTATTAGGTTCTAAAATTCCTTCTAAAAATAATTCAACACCCATTAAGCCTTCAGAAGGCTCTACTATGACTCATGAAGACGAAGAAATGCAACATGAGATATCAAAAGTCCATGAGCAAGTGCACCAAATTTCACTATCGCAAAGAGCAACAAAAAATAAAATGGAAGTTGTGAGTAAAGGCATGGAAACTAAGATACATGGTTTGAAGAAAGGAGTGGAAGCTAAGATGAATGGTTTGGAAGCTAAGATGGATGGCATGGCAGTTGGCATGGAAGATAAGATGGATGACATGGAAGCTAAGATCGATGAAAAAAATGAAAAACATGAAGAATGATCTAAAAGCAGACATGGAAGGTTTGACAAAGTTGATACAACAAATTTTTCCTAATGGTGAAAATATAGTAGAAGAAACTCATGATGAGAACAAAATAAATGATAATCGTGATTTCATAAACTCTAATGTTGGTAGGAAGAACCACCATATTCCAAAGATGGATATGAGGAAGTTTGATGGCAAGGATCCCGTAACATGGATACTACAGATGGAGCAATATTTTGATCTCAATAATGTGAAAAACACACAAATGGTACGTATTGCAAATTTACATCTAGAACAAAATACATTTGTATGGTATCGATGGCTTTGCTCCCGTAAAAAAATTATCACTTGATCAATTTTTACGGAGGAAATGATAGCACATTATGAGGATACAAAGAGCAACACCTTCTTTAGCCAATTGATAAATCTCAAACAAAAGGGTTTAGCGGGGCAGCACATTAAAGACTTCCAAAATTGAATATAAGGGTAATTGATATTACAGAGGAACACAGGATTGATCTCTTCATAGGTACTTTAAGGGATAACATCCAACATGAAGTTCGCGTTTTGGAACCTGATTCATTGGAGAAGGAATTCAGGTTGGCAAGAAAAATTGAATGTAAAATTATGGTGACAAGGAAGCCTACCACTCACTTCTATAAATATGAAAGTGTTGCTACTCCTATATTTCAACAACCTACAAGGTTGACACCACAACAATTGGAAGAAAAAATAGAAAAAGGGGTTTGCTACAGTTGTGATAGCAAATACACTAAAAGTCATAAGTGTGCTGAAAAGAAATTGACATTGATTGTGAAGAGGAAGAAGAAAATGAACAGGAAGAGGATATACACTAGGAACCAACCCTAGAAGAGGAAGAAATGAGTCTGACCATATCATGTAATGCATTGGTAGGAATTATCATTCCTCAAACTCTCAATATAGAAGGACATATCAAGAAGAAAAAGGTAATAGTGTTGATTGATTCAGGTAGTACCCATATTTATTCATTGTAAGGTAGCCAAGGAATTGAATTGTTTCCTATACCCAGCACCAGAATGTCAAGTGATGGTTGTAAATGGAGGAACTATAAATTGATCTAGAAAATTCCATAATATCAAGCTATCCATGGGGGAATATGTATTGAATAGTCCAATGCTTTTCATCCCAATGGGAGGTGCTGATGTCGTACTAGGAGTACAATGGTTAAAATCTTTGGGGACGGTAGCTTTTAATTTTTAAGAACTTTTCTTGAAATTTTTTTCGAAAGGAAAGGAAATCGAATTACAAGGTATCACAGGGAAGCCAAGAAAGATAATAAGCTCTAATTTCATGACAAATCTTCTAAAGAAAGAACAATGAGGCGTAATTACACAATTATGCTCACTAGAAGTTCCAACATCAAAATCATCTGTTTCTCCAGATCTCCAAAGAGTCTTGGACAATCATTCCAATGTGTTTGATACTCCCAAAGTACTCCCACCTATTCATGATCATGATAATGTTATTCATTTTATTCCAGGAAGTGTTCCTCCAAACATCCGACCTTACAAATATCCATATGTCTAAAAGAGTTAAATTGAACGTATGATTGTAGAAATGTTAGAGGTTGGTATAGTTCAACCTAATCAAAGTTCTTTCTTTGCTCCTGTAGTATTGGTACACAAGAAGGATGGATCATGGCGCATGTGTCCCAATTATAGCGAGCTCAATAAGCTCACCATTAAAGATAAATTTCCCATTCCTATGATTGATGAATTATTGGATGAATTACATGGAGCAATTTATTTTACTGCTGATCTTCATTCGTGATATCATCAAATTAGAATGAAGACTGAAGATATTCCAAAAACAGCATTTCGAACTCATGAGGGTCATTATGAATTTTTGGTCATGCCTTTTGCCTTACCAATGCACCTTCTACATTTCAAGGGTTGATGAATTCCATTTTCAAACCCTTCCTTAGAAAATTTGTGCTAGTATTTTTTGATGATATACTAATCTACAGCAAGTGTTGGAAGGATCATGTTCAACATGTTGACAGAGTGCTCAAACTATTGTAGGAGAAATAATTATATGCAAAAACATCAAAATGTTTCTTTGGAGTGGAAGAGGTGGAATAACTGGGTCATATTGTATCTCACGAGGGTGTTAAGAGAGACCCTAACAAAATTAAAGCCATTAAGGAATGGAAAGTCCCCACAACCATAAAGCAGTTGCGAGGATTTCTCGGGTTAACGGGGTATTATCACAATGTTGTTAAGAATTGTGGGAGAATAGCAGCACCTCTAACAACATTATTGAAGAAAGATGCATTTTCATGGACTCTTGAAGCAACTAAGGCCTTTGAACATCTTAAAGAGGCAATGTGCCTAGCACTAGTCTTAGCTATGCCAAACTTCACAAAAACCTTTATTGTGGAATGTGATGCCTCAGGAAATGGAATTGGTGTTGTTTTAATGCAAGAATGAAGACCATTTCTTTTGAAAGTCGTCCAATCAAAGGAAAGTATTTACAAAAACCTATTTATGAGAAGGAAATGTTAGCAATACTGCATCCACTAAATAAATGGAGAACTTACCTAATGGGAAGACACTTCAAGGTAAAAACTAATCATGATTGTCTTAAACACTTTTTGGAACAAATACTATCTTCAAAAGAGCAGCAAAAATGGGTCACAAAGATGTTGGGTTATGACTTTGAAATAATCTACAAAAAAGGGAAGCTAAATGTTGTTGCAGATGCACTCTCAAGAAAGAATGAAGAGGTGGAAGCATTTCTTTGTTCCATTTCTATTATCCAACCAGATTGGATAACTGAAGCAAGAGATGAATGGAAGAAGGACAAAGAAGTGTGGACACTTATTCAAAATTTGTAGCAAGATCCTAGTACATCTGATACATTTAGTTGGAAAAATTATTCCTTATGGTACAAAGGTCGCTTATATCTTTGTAAGAATTCCCAACTAAAACCAAATATTCTTTTGGAATTGCACACTTCTCCTTTAGGAGGACACTCAAGATTTTTAAAAACTTACCATAGGGTGAAGAAAGAATTTTTTTTGGGATGGCCTTAATATGATATTCAAAATTTTGTGGCCGAATGTTTGGTTTGCTAGCAGAATAAAGTTGAGACAATTAAGACCCCGGGTCTTCTACAACCTTTATCCCTTCCAAGTCAACATTGGGAGGAGATTTCAATGGATTTTATCACAGGTTTACCTAAGTCTGAAGGAAAGAGTTTCATCATGGTGGTAGTTGATAGACTTACCAAGTATGCACACTTTTGTGCATTATCTTATCCATCTAAAGCAAGTACAATTTCTACTACATTTATGGACACAATTGAAAAGCTACATGGAAACCCAAGGGTTATTGTGAGAGACAGAGAGCCCATTTTTACTGGAAATTTTTGGACAAAGTTATTTTCTTGTCTGGGTACTCAATTAGCTCATAGCTCATCTTATCATCCTCAATCTAATGGTCAAACTGAGATAGTAAATAAATGTTTGGAAGGATATATTCATTGTTTTGTATCTAATAAACAAACACAAGGGGTCAAGTCGTTACCTCTCGTTGAATGGTGGTATAACACTTCCTTCCATACTGCAGAAAAAATGACCCCATTTATGGAAATTTATGGATATCATCCACCATCCATCACATCATCTTTAAGAGAAAATTTGAAGGTTCAAGCAGTGGAATATTACATTGAACATCAACAAGAATTTCTCCAACTCTTAAAGGACAACCTGAATTTGGCACAAAATCGAATTAAACAACAGGCAGATCAACATCGCAGCGAGAGAATTTTTGAGGTAGGAGACTGGGTATTTTTACGGCTACAACCATAAAAACAAATGTCCCTCAAGAAAGCTAAGAAGGATAATAAATTATCACGAAAGTACTATGGTCCTTAAAGGGTGTTGCAAAAGATTGGTACTATGGCATACAAATTGGAGCTTCCTGCTTCTTCACGAGTGCATCCAATTGTCCATGTTTCATGCTTAAAGAAGGTTATAGGTGAAAATCTTCCAGTTCAAACAATATTTCCAGAACTTGATGAGGAAGGAAAAATCATATTGGAACCTGAAGCGGTCATGGAAATAAGAACTCGACAGCTACAAAATCGATCAATTTTAGAGTATCTCATAAAGTGGAAGAACTTACCCACTCAAGATTCTACATGTGAGGATGAGAATTTTATACATAAGCACCCAAAGCTACTGAAGCGTTGAGGACAACACTTTTTTGAAGGAGAGGGGTATGTTAGGTCCCTATATTACTAGTTTAGTCCCTTATTGTTATTAGTGTAGCCCCCTTATTGTTATTATTGTACCCCTGTAACCCCAATATTGTTATTATTGTGCTCAAATTATTATTGTTAGGTCACAGGGATTATATCATGGCCCCACTAGGATTACAGAATTGTGTCCTTATGGACTCCTATATAGAAATGAGGTTTTGTAATTTGTATCATCCAAGAATTGTTCATTCATGTAATGTATTGGAGGTTGCCCCCTCGAAGTGGCTTATTTCTAAGGCGTTGATATCTCTTTTCTTCTATTTCTAGATCTGGTTTCACAACATCTTGAGAATTTGATTCTTCTTTAGAAATTAGAACAAAATTTACCTTGTCTACAATAGAATATCTTTGTTTGCTGCAAGATAGATCAAAGTTATTTTCTAGCATTTAATTTTATGCAAATAGATTAGGATTTATTTTCTACCATTTATTTTTTGCAATATATGTTAGGATATTTTTTTCTTCCATTTAATTTCATGTAAATAGCTTATTGTTTCTTTCATGCAGTAGAACAACTTATGCTTCAAACATCTCTTTTCCTGCAAAGATAAACTAGGCAGTTTTCCTTTTTTCTAGATTTTTGAAAGTGGTCTCTGTGTATCTCAATTCAATTCATTACTTTATATCAACTTAAGTTGAACCTTACTTGTTGTACATATAGCACTGACACCTCTTAATTTTTTAGAAACTCTATATTAACAAATTAAATTTTGTAGCCTTGGGAGTTGCAACATTCGCGTTGTAATATCGGGGCTCATCAAGGTGTAAGAGGCTTCTCTTGTGCGCAAAACCTCTTAATGGTACGCATACCCCTCTCATAGAAAAAGGTACTTTCTAAAGGCCTTGTGTGGTGGCTTTAGAAATATATCATGTCCCATAAGAAATATAGCATCAATTTATGGATGAAGGATTTCTCCTCTCCCAATCATGACTGAGGCCTATCAACTCATACTTATTGTACAAAAATCCCTAATGGGATCCCTATCCCACTCATATGCAAATGATCCCTTTTTTAGGGCTCATGTTGTATTTTAAAGCCTTGATCATGGAACTTTAGCCCAATGATATTTTTTTAGTGTCATATTCCCTAAGTTTGTTTCTTAGCCATGATCAAGTCCTTCAAACTTATCCTTGCTTCGCAAAATGTCATGATGATATTCATATCTCACTTGAAGAATAAGGATGCCCTATAAAGAATAGTTATTTAGTTTATGGTATTTTTTATGGCCTTTAATATTTAAAGGATTCATTAAGGACACAAGGGACTTACTTTCCTCCATTTACCACGATTATACCTTAATACATATATCCCTAGCACATAAAACTTCAGGATGATGTCCATAGTCCACTTGGAGGCCAAACATCACCTTTAAAGGTGTTGTGGTTTCAGGTTGTGTTCATGGTAAATGAGCCTTAGAGATCCATTTATGTGCATGATTAGGTGTTCATGAATTTTTCTCAAAAATGAAAGTTATAGGATTGGGTTGAAACTAGGATGGTTGCGTAGATCTTGTCTTCCTAAATCTGGCACCGCAAACGGTTCGAAAAACTGATGTCGTATGAGGGCGATATCGCGTTCTGATCGAAATCCCAAATAGGTAAATTTTGCGACAGGGTTAATTGGGATGCCCGGTCAGCAAGGTGGATGTATAGTCAGCAAAAGGAAATATTCTAAAGAATATTCCTTTTCTTCGGGCCAATCAATGTATGACAAGTGGCACCGTTCTATTCGTTGAATGTGGTTGTACGTTTTTCTTTTTGGACAAATCGGAGGGTGACACGTGGCCAACCCTGAGGCTACCACGTGTCCCATTAATGTTGCATTAAATGTTTTTTTGAGGCTGCAAGAGTCGAACCCTAGACCTTCAGCAGATCACGCCCACGCCTTACCGCCCAAGCCACATGTATTTCTGTTGAGGCCTTAGAATTCTGTGGCCAAAACATGAGGGATAACCACCCAGTCCGGACCTTAAACTAGCACCTTTTCCATTTGGTATAGTGGCTCCGACTAGGGATAATGGGACCAAATTCCCAATAAGTATGTTTTATGAGGGCGTTTGTGAATATAGCGTGCAAATGGATAATGATTTTAATCTATATGAATCTATCTAAGTAATTAATCTAATATATACCCGGGGTGTTTTTCTTTTATGCGATCTAAAATGATATCCTTCAACTATTAGTAATATAGATCATTTAACAGTCGAAAGAGATGAAAATTATGTAAAATGATTCTTCTAACAAAGTAGTTTGCATAGAAGAATTGTGTAAGAAATATCGCATTTTCAGTTTGATTACATATTCAATAAGAAACCATAGCTAAATATTAGAACAAAAGTGCATATAATATTTATATATGATAAAATTTCAAATATATAATGAAATAAAAAGATAATTGTCAATTTAAGAGATAAGACTTAATAAAAGTGAATAGAAGTACCATATGTATGAAGTTCTACTCATGTAAACTGACAGCAATGAATATGTTCCTTTCCACTTTCGAGCGATTTAAAGAGTAAAGTAGTGCAACATCAGTTATATAGCTCTAATTGCTAAAATATAATAGAATATGTTCCATTAATTCATCAAAGAACTCACATACTTACAATAGTGCATTCTTTGCAAATGTTTTTGAAAAATTTATGGACCCTTCTCTAAATTCATGAGAAGGGTTTAAATACTAAACTAACTATAAACTAAAATTAAAATATTACAAAAATGTAGAGGAGGTTTCAAACAACCTTCCTCTAAAAGCTTAACTTAAACAACAATCTAGGAAATTAAACTAACAATCCTGATTTTGTGAATTTTTCCCTTCTTTATGAATGTGATCATGAAGTTGGCAAATATCTAACATTGCTTTGAGCTGAGATCGCTGTCATATCCATGATCTAATCTGTCCCTTGAAAATACCATTTGAGATTACTGAATGAGATCTTTTTACCGAATCTGTAAGAGACTGAAGAGTTTGATGCTGATGGTAAGGTTTGATCAGAAAATTCCAGTAATTTTCCTGATCAAACTTATTAACCTTTTTTATCATTTCCTCTTGTGTATCTTCTCTTTGTCTCCACTTTACTTCTACTTCTCCTATTTCTGAAAACACATCAGACATTTTTTCCTCACAAATACAATTGCTCACAAATACACTGAATAATCTCATTTGATTTCTTGGATGTCTTGGTCACTGCTTTCTCTGCTTGATTAGTTTGTGCTCCCCATTCTGCGAATAAAATTTCTTTATGAAGCTTATCTATTTGTGGTAGATTAGCTTTCTTTCCTATATCTGAAATTTGCCACTGAATGTGTTCTTCGATTCTCTTTTCAAGTCTTTCACATTCCAGATTCTGAATTTCTATCTTCTGGATCATTATTTTAAAGGAATCACAATAAGAATCAATCATGGAAGCTTGGTGACAAAAAAATTCTTGTTCTTTCTTTAACGTGGTGTTTACATCAAGTGCTTCTTTGATAAATTGTTCTAATTGTGGTTGACTCTATAACTTAGTCATTGCTATTTCCAGTAGTGCTTGCTTTTCAATAAGCTCTGTCTGATACTTCAACTTGAGGATTTCAATATCTTCATGAAATCGGGTTGTTCTTATTTTGATTTGATCACTAGAATTGGATTTCTCTTCATCCAAAAACTGTTCTAATTCTTGTACTTTGGCTTCCTTTTGTTTCAACAATACTTTAACCTCAATAGCTTTATCAACAGTAGCAGTAGCATATTCCCCTGCATATTGTGATAATTTGGTTATATGTTTATTGGGATCATATGAGGAATCCTTCCATAGTACATCAACAGGTTCATATGTAGGTTTTGGAGTTCTTTCATCAATCCTTCTTCTTTTATTTATTTTAAATACAGCTTTGTAACTGGGATTGTAGAAAATATTTAATGAAGGAATATCTTCAATCTGTAAATCTTTTTGATCTGTAGGGTATGCCAATATGATTTCTTTGTCATGAATTGCTGGAAATATTTGTAGCAGATTGACAGTCTCAACCATTTTCTATGACGGTTCTAGTGTTTGGAAATTTGTTTCTTGATCAGTATTGGGATTTTCTTTGGGAGTCTTTATTTCTTCGAAAAATTATTCCCATTGATTTATAAGATTTTTTTCTTGTGGTAAATTGGATTGATCTAACATTCTATGACTGTGTTGAACAGTTTCAGAACTTGATTCTATCCCATTATTTCTTGTTTCCTTTAGCATTTCTATCTCTTGAATAACATGGTCAATTGTCTTTTCTGAGTTTTCTTTCTTAGGTTCGGATTCATTTTCAGAGTGATCTAAATTGTTGGATTGCTGCTATGATTGACCTGATTCATCTTCAAACATATCTTTCATTTCATCATCTAGACTAACACTTGGAGTATGTTTTTCATTCAATAGTCAACAAATTTAAAGGGACGTTTTCTAGTCTCTTGTTTCTATATGCTTGAAAATCTTTAGCATCCTTTTGACTTAGTTGACTAGAAACGTACTTGGTAATATTAGAGAAATTTTCCATGCCTTGGAAGAGGTCATCGAATCCATTTTATTCCTTTAAAAAAGGCTTCATCTTAATCTCTGCGATGTAATTTTTAATCACATCATTGGGATCATATAATCTTCCTGGCATAAATGCCAATTTCAATAACTGAATCTTGGGAACCTCTTTGTAAGTATGGTCGATATTAGCCAAAGAAAAGGTGTCACACTGTAGAGGGAAATTAGGACAAATAGCCTTTTTACCATCCTTCAACTGCTTCGTGACACCATTGACAAGTTGATAGGCTATTTCTTTTGCAAGTAACTTATCGGGAACATAGTAAGGTAAAACATGGGGAGAAGAATAACTCCCAAATACTCTAATACATGTAAAATTTTCTTCGGAAAACCATCTAGCTACTGGAAGAATATCTACATTGGATTCTTTAGAAACCCTAGGAGCCCTTTTGTTGAAAATCATCTGATGTATAGGAAATATGACTCCATAACAGATTTTATAGAAGTGTAAGTGGAAATTTGAATCCCAGAGTTCTATGTGGTAGATGTGAATTGGGGTAGGGTCCTTGGTAGTCCATTTCCAACCCATGGTAGGAAAATTAGAAGTAAAACCGATAGCATTCATGACATAGGTAGACATATAAAAAGGAGGTACTTCTCTAAATGAAATACTTCTTTTATTCCTATATTCAGTTATATGCTTGGCTAGGTAATTGGATAAAAAGTCTTCCCAATTTAAGATTGATGAATTGACAATTGCATCAATTATGGGAACCCAATCTCTTGAGAATATAGTGCTATCTGGCTTGGAAAATATTCTACATAACGTACTAGCAGCATAATAGTAAGGATTAGGGATTTGGGAAATTGGGTACGTACCAGACTTATCTTGCTTCAATTTCCCTTCATTATCCTTCCATTCATGGATGACTTTGATAAGGTCTGGATGTTTCCCTTTGAAATTCTACACATATTTATTGTCGTATTTCTGCTCCTGGGTTGGTAGACGATACATTTCTACTAAATCCTCTGCTCTGAAAGAACCTATAGTTTCTCCTCTTGAATTCTTGAACATTCTATCTTCAATGTTTAAGTGGTCAATTGCCCACTTAACCATGTTTTTATAAGGAAGAATCTTTGGTCTTGCAGCTATCCTATGAATGTATGAGCATGCAACGTCAAAAAGAGTTGCGTCAGAGGTAGAAGCAGTGCCTGTTAGAGAAAATTTGTTTATCACCCTTGGTCCTTCAACTTCGAAGATTTTATACATTTCCTCCCACATCGAACTACTACATTCTTTGTTGTAAACGGTATCTGAAAATAGTGGAGACATATCTGTGTCTTCTGTGGACAACGTTTGAGAAATTTCTTTGCCTCTTTTGCTCATTTTGATCTTCTTCAACCCATCAATTAGTTTCCTAAAAGAAAAGTGAATTTTATAAATAAGGAGTATCAAAATAATGAATCAATCATTTACTTCAAACACACGCAAGAAGATATCAATCTATCAATCATCTTTCATAATTTCTAATTTAATATTTCACATGTCTTCACACATAATATCTATCAATCGCTTTAAAGCCGTTAAGATCTTAAATTCCATTTGATATGACACAAGTTAATTTACACGCTTGATTCATTAAATGGCGTTTAATATGAAAAACACAATTATTCCTTATAATATTTCATGATACTTTACCCTTAAAAGCCGCGAAATGCGATCTGCGCAAATCACAGATCGCAAATTTTATGGGATAAGATTTGAGTGTATATTATAAGTTGCACGCAATTTGAATTGTGAAAATCTTAAAGTGAACGCGATGGCTGAAAGATTTTATATTTCTTGGTTTATTTTCTTGTCGGGTCCACGAGTATCGCAACTTATATCATTTTCCTCTTAAATCTTTTATTGATTAAATAAAGTGCGATGCAAAAAAACAAATATAACGATGATTGAGACTTTTTGCAAAGATTTTTAAATTATATCTTCAGAGAGGCTTTGAGCGCGATTCTCATATTTTATGTTTTATGGTTCTTTTTGAAATAAAATATGTAAAATGCGATGTGCTTTAAGGCAAAAACAGAAAACATTATTTTCCAAGTTTTTTATTTTTTTAGGAAATTATAAAAATAATTTCCTATTTATTTCTAAAGGGTCCCTATTTATAAAAATAAATGGGGGGGTTGTTGTATAGCACAACAATTGGTGATTCACTTGGGTGAACCAGATGTCTGTGATAAAAACTTTTGAAATTTCTAAACCTTTTTGAAAATAAAATAGTTAAAGGAATGAAATTTCAAATAAATAATATCTTTGCTAAACAATGAAAATTTATTTTATTCACTATTCATAAGAATTCCTCTTTAAAGATATAAGTATGAAAATATATATCAGTCATTACTCAGTTTAAAAGGATAAAGTAAAAAACCTTTACAGATCAGCTTTATACAAATTTACTCATTTATCAGAGATATAGCCTCTATTCCAATAGGAAATTTTAAGCTTTTGGCAGGGTTACCTTTTACTCAGCTATGATCCATTCTCCCATCCAGTATTTCTCATAATTTTCAGAAGTAAATTCTAATTTATGAGAATTTTATTTTATATATTTTTATTTTTCTTAAAAGCTGTTGTCTTCGATTGGTAACCAAATAATAACAATGCCACTCACAAATAATAATTAAACTGATCAAGTTGGCTCTTGATGAGACCCCTTGTCTTTTTTATATAATCTCAAGTCATTACACTGTTTTGGTAGACAGTATTAGTAATGTTAGTTTAACTATTTTTTTATGAACATGGTAAACAAGCTTGTGATGAGACTTATTATCTTTTAAGTCTCTTCTTCTTCTTCTTCTTCTTCTTCTTCTTCTTATTTTTTAATTCCTTTTGAAAAATTTATAAGCTTTTCTGGATGGGATGAATCATAGGTATTTTTAAGATTCTAGATGATAATATCGATTTTTGGATTTCTTTTCTGCAAAAAGGTTTTTACTATTTTAAAATTTCTTTTCTAGACTGACAAAAACAATATTCATGCTATATAAAAATTAGAGTTCATCAAAGAATAATACTTTTCATTGAAATTTCATTTTTTAGAATGATAAAATCAATCTGTCTCTCTAAATATTTTGATTTTCCTTCCTTAAAATTTTCATTTTTTATAAGAGAAAAGAAAAATCCAAAGAAAGTCATCTGAGATTTGTTTTGAAAGGCCAAATATTATTACTAAGCAACTTTTTATTTTTACAAGAAAAACAAAAGACTTTAATATACAAAGATAGAAGGGGTTACCTCCTATGAGAAATATTTTTTTTAAATTTGCCCATTAACAGGCAAAGAATCATTTTTTCCTGATAAATCTTGTAATAGAAATGTTGATGTGCGTATTTCTTCAATTATTTTAAATGGACCTAGCCATAGTTTTTGGAACTTTGTGTGTTTACCTTTTTCCTCATGCGCTTTGTCCCATTTCAATACCAAATCACCAAATTGAAATTTTTTTGGAATGACGGAAGTTGAATCAAATGAGGCTTTTATTATTTGTTGATGATGAATATGAGCTTGTTTGTCTTTTTCTCTTTCTTCTTCTAACTTGAAAATTTGAGCTTGTCTGAATTGTAAAGAAGAAGTAAGAATTTCATCAATAAATTGTACTAAGGAAAGAGATGGAATAACTACATTGGTGGGAAGTATAGCTTGTTTTCCATATACAAGATTGAATGGTGAAGTACCAATAGAAGCTTTTCTAGTTATTTGATCTGCCCAAAGAGAAAAAATTAAAGATTTATGCCAATTTCTTTGATTCTAATCAAATTTTTGTTTGTTGATTCTGCTAAACCATTTCCTTGTGGGTAATAATTTGCAGAATATTTTAATTTAAAACCTCTTTTAATTGCAAAATCTATCATAGTAGTTCCATAGAAATAATATGCATTATCAAACATCAAAACAGTAGGTAGGCCAAACCTGGTTATGATATTTTGATCGATGAAATCAATGATATTTTCTCAATTAGCTACTTCTAATGGAATTTCTTCCACCCATTTGGTAAAGTAATCTATAGCTGTAAGAATATATCTATGTTTTTTGGAAGAGTTAGGAACTATCTCACCAATTATATCTAAGCCTCATTGCTCAAATGGTTTTTCAATATTGACTGTTTGTAATGGGAATGCTAGTTTTCTTTATTTTCCAGATGTGCTTTGGCATACTTTACATCTCCTTGAATATTCATGAGCATATTCGAAAAGTGTAGGCCAATAGTAACCTGCATGCAAGATTTTATGTGTTGTTGTATTTCCTCCAAAATTTCCTCTAACTATTCCATCATGGATTTCCTGCAAGACTTTATCTGCTTCAGATTTTTCTAGGCATATTAGAAGTACAGAATCAAAATTTCTTCTAAATAACACATCTTTGACTAACTCATGTTGCTTATCTTTTAGTCTAAGAGCTCGTTTTGTCTTATAACTGAGATGATTTGGAGCATATCCATTATTTTAAATAAAATATAAGATCAGAATATTGTGAATCTGAATCATTGAGGCTTACCTCTAATATTTGCAGATTACCTGAATCTTCTTCTGATGATGGATGTGATGCTCCTACAAGAATTCTGCAAAAACCTTGTCCTCTAATGATTTTAGAGGGTTTTATTTCTACATCATATTCTTGCAATGCGGTTACCTAGTTAGCTCTTTTTTCGCCTAATTCTTTCTACATCAAAATTTGTCTTACTGCAGAAAATGGAACTATGATTTTCGTATGAGACTTTAGGAGAAAAGGTCTAAGATGTTTTATGGCTTTAAAAATAGCAAATTCTTGTTTTTCAACAGATGTGTAATTCAATTCTGCACCTTGTAAATTTGAACTAAAGAATGATATCGGTACTTCTGTTTGTTTTGTCATTCAATTATGTTAAAATAGTTGCATATGATGTATCTAATGAAAAAGTATATAATTTAAATGGATTAAGAAAATTGGGGGTGGTTAGGAATGGAGCATTGACAATTGACTGTTTAATCAATTCAAATGCTTCTCTTTCGTTATGTCCCCATTTGAAAACAAAATTTTTCTTAATCATATTCTGCAATGGTAAAACTATTTGAGAAAAATGAGGGACAAATCTCTTAACAAAATTAATTTTCCCAAGGAAAGATTGCATGGTTTTCTTGTTATGAGGGAAAGCAATTCATTGAATTTCATCAACTCTTTCAGGATCAATACAAATACCATCTTTTGACACGATGAATCATAAGAGTTTTCCTTCATCTAAAGCAAAAAACGATTTCTTTGGATTTAATGAAATGCCATACCTTTTGCATCGTTCAAAGATTTTCTTTAGGTCATTAGCATGATGTTTTGACTATTTAGAAAATACAGTAATGTTGTCTAAATAGATAACAACTGTTTTGTTTATGAGTCCTCTAAAAGTTGTGTCCATGGCTCTTTGGAAAGTGGCACCTACATTAATTAATCCAAAAGGCATTTTCTGATAAGCATAAGTTCCCCACTTAGTTCTAAACGTAGTTTTCAGTCTGTCATTTGGATGAAGGAGGATCTGATTGTAACCTAAAAATCCATCTAGAAAAGACATAAGTTCAGAACCAGCTACTTTTTGCAATACTTGTTCCATGGTTGGTGATGGAAAATTGTCCTTCTGACAAGCTTTGTTTAAATTTCTAAAATCAATGCAAATTATAATATCACCATTCTTTTTCCTGATAGGTACTAAATTTGATACCCATTTTGAATGTCTGACTGGAAAGATAATTTTCGTTTTAAGAAGTTTATTCAATTCAGTTTTAATTTGATTTTCCAAATTTGGGTGAATATTTCTCAATTTTTGTTGTACAGGTTTTTCTTCTGAGATCATAGGAATTGTATGTTGGACTACAGAAGTATCATATGTTTTAAGATTGGAATAATCCCAAGAAAAAACACTTTTGTACATCCTAAATAACTTGATGAATGATAATCTCTCATTATAAGACAAACCAAGACCTAGATTTACATTTTGAGTTTCTTCTTCACTTCCTAGATTAACTAACTCGAATCTTAAGGTAGAACTTTATAATTCTGAGTCAGTTACTCTTTTAAATCTATCCTTTAGTTCATATAAGTCTTCTAACTTGAAAAAATATTTTGGAATAGAATTTTCATCTTGTTCTTTCCTAATCTGAGAGTCGCGTTCATTTTCATCCATGATTTGATTATCATAAGATTCTTCAGATGTTAAAAAATCTATGATATCTGAGTCATTATTGAATACTCTCCAATTGGTAATGTTATCATGAATAGATGGTCTAAAAATCAACTCAATAGAAAATCTATTGGGGCTAAATTCTTGGGATGGGATCAACTTTGATGCTACATTAGCGAGTGGGGCTAAATTCTTGGGATGGGATCAACTTTGATGCTACATTAGCGAGTAAATCTGCACTAGCATTTTGAATTCGAGGTATAGAAGAAATATTGAAGGCAAGGAGTGAGTAGTTAATTCTTGGACTAATGATTGATAATGTTTTAAATGTCCAGAATTACAATGGATAGTATCTTCACTTGCCTAACTATGATTTCTGAATCTCCTAAAACCTTCAAATATCTGATATTTAAATCAACAACTTTTAATAATCCTTGAACTAATGCTTCATACTCAGCTACATTATTGGTACAATCAAATTCTAATCGACAGGATAACATTGTATTTTTTCCTTCTGGGTTTACTAAAATGCAACCCACACCTGCACCATATTCAGATTTAGAACCATCAAAATAAAGTGTCCAAAACAAAGAATCAACTATTTCTTTATTTGAAAAATTGATACATCTAGAGTTATCTGGTTGGGAAAATTTCTCAGTTTGAAATACAACCGCATTATCAAAGAAAGGATATTTTGGAGCATTGAAGTTTCCTAAAAATGATTATGTAGAATAGTTTCCAATAATGCTATTATTGAAAGCTACTGGTTTATTAATTTCTTCAAGATCAGTCACTGTGTGTTTCATAAAATTTTCACGATCAATTCGAATTTGGCTTGGATTTTCGTTATGTGGTAACCACATATGTGACCAGTCTGTGGAAAAATATCCATGAAGTTTCTCAGAAAAATCACGACTTAAAATTAAACCATAGAATTCGGGAATGTCTACAACCAAAATATCAATTATCTAAACAACTTTTGGATTTGATGATAATCTAATTGTAACGTATTTCAATTCTCCTACTACTTCTACTCTAGTTCTGTCAAGTTGTACTATATGAACTGGAGAACTCTGAGGAGTAATTTTCAATTTAGCACAAACTGATTTTGGCAGTATATTCGAAGAAGCCCCTGAATCTATCAAACAATTATGAACATTTTTGTTATAGATTTCATAGGTTAAGAAAAATGGGGAGTATGAGAGATGGATTGATCACCTATCATGATTAAATCTAAATTATCTATTTTTTCTGAAGGAGAAGGTGGTTTACCTGTTTCATTAGCAGCTTTCATAATAACGGGAGCAGTTAAGTTTGAAGTAGGAACAACTTTTAATTCTCTAAGTAGGATTTTTTGTTGTTGCTGCAATTTGGTAATCTCATGAATCGAAATATTTGCTCTAGTTTTCTTCATATCTTCAGCTATATTATATTCAATAGTATCTAAGATAACCATTGTTTTGGATATAGGTGAAGAGTATGATGTAACAGGACTTGTTTCCGTAGCCTTTGAAATATATTTCTTTTTGTTGATTTGTCTTTAGCAAGAGTATAAATATTTCACCATTTACTAGACAATGTTGTTTCAGTATTCTTTTTGCTATGTGTGCTAATAGACAAAGCTTCAAGTTGTTCTTCATTTGATAGGATAAAATCCCACATTCCATTAAGTTCAACTTCTTCTTCTTCTTCTTCCAATTTTTCTTCTTCATCATCTTGATCTGATTCAACATTCGATATACTATTCAGAGGTTGAGAACTAGAGGTTTGTTTTTGTTTGAAATTTCTGAAAATATTTTCTAAATTTAAATTTTCAACGACTTGTTTCTTGATGTCTTCCATTTCATTGGTCATGGTTTTCAAAACTTTTTGAAGACCTTCTACATCGAATGGATCTTTTGGTGTTTTATTTTTAGAATCATATTTGAAAGATATTTTCTTTGATTTGCGATCTTCCTGAGAATTCTTTTTCTCAAGAGTAGTTATGTGTTTTTCAACAGATAGAGATTCTTTCATATTTTCTGCAAGAGTTGCTAGTTTTTCTCTATCAACGAAAATAGATATATTAGATGGAAGTGATGAAATATACCACTCAATTCGAACTTATAGACCAGGAACTGCAGTAACGAGAATTTTATTCAGCAATTTATTAAACCTTGAGTTGAAATCTTTTATCTTCTCACCTGTTTTAGCTTTAAGATTCGAAAGATCACTGATTAGAGTTGTTGTAGTTCTGTCAACTCCAAATTTAGCCAGAAAATGTTGTTCAAACATATTCCAATTAGTTATGGAGTGAGCAGGTAATGAAAAATATGAGGATCCTACAGATCCCTCTAAATTATATGGAAATAATCGTACAATGCAATCTTCCTCAACTATTGCATTCAAGTTGACAACTAACATAAAATTATGAATATGTTCTTCTGCAGGAAGACCATCATCAGGGTTAAATTTTGGTAGCCATATTTTGGGATTTTTAGGTAAAGTGTGAAGAGGAGGAGGCATATTTACAGCCCCTGGATTACTCCAGGTGTTTACATTCGGTGGAGGGACTTGTCCTGCCATTGGATTGTTAATGGGTTGATTTTGAATTGATGATGAAATAGGTTGGGTACTAGGACCATTATTTTGAGTAGTGGAACTACTGAAAGTGATACCAACTGTTGGAATGAAAGTTGTTGAAGTGAGTGGAGGAAATGGGGGTGAATGGGATGAGACCTCGCTATTGATTGATTCTTATTGAGTCCTCTTTAACTTCTTCTGAGTACTATTGATGGGAAATTCAAAAGGGAGAACCCCTGTTTTTTGACTTTCTGATCGAGTTAATATTCTTCGAGGTTGTAAAGAGGATGAAATACTAAGATCCAATAATTGTGAAGTTTCAGGCTTTTCAGCAGAAATAGATACTTTTTCTAATTTTTCTATCAAAGACTGAACTTCTAGAGAATTTTGATGAATTTTGGGAAATAGTATAGTTTAAGTTTCTCTAGGAGACTTAGGGAAGGGATGACCAACTTCAGAGTTTAAAGATGAGGATTTGGATAATTTTCTAGAAGTTGAAAGGGATCTAGAGGGCGAGAAATTTGTTGATTGGCCTTTAGATTGATCATACCTTTGTGCCATTCACTTGGCCCTCCTTCTAGCACCAATGTTTTGAGGCCTCAGAATTATGTGGCCAAAACATGGGGGAAAACCACCCGGTTTGGACCTTAAAGCAACTACTTTTTCGTTTGGTATAGTGGCTCCGACTAGGGATAATCAGACAAGTTTCCCAATAAGGATGTTTTATGAGGGTGTTTGTGAATATAGCGTGCAAATGGATAATGATTTTAATCTATATGCATTTATCTAAGTAATTAATCTAATACATACCCGAGGTGTTTTTACTTTATGGGATCTAAAATGATATCCTTCAACTATTAGTAATATAGATCATTTAACAATCGAAAGAGATGAAAATTATGTAAAATGATTCTTCTAACAAATTAGCTTGCATAGAAGAATTGTCTAAGAAACATCACATTTTTAGTGTGATTACATATTCAATAAGAAGCCATAGCTAAATATTAGAATAGAAGTGCATGTAATATTTATATATGATAACATTTCAAATATATAATGCAATAAAAATATAACTGTCAATTTAAGAGATAATACTTAATACAAGTGAATAGAAGTGCCATATGTATGAAGTTCTACTCATGTAAACTGACAGAAATGAGTCTTCTCCTTCCCACTTTCGAACGATTTAAAGAGTAAAGTAGTGCAACATCAGTTAAACAACTCTAATTGCTAAAAGATAACATAATAAGTTCCATTAATTCATCAAAGAACTCACAAACTTACAATAGCGCATTCTTTGCAAATGTTTTTGACAAATTTCTAGACCCTTCTCTAAATGCATGAGAAGGGTTTAAATACTAAACTAACTACAAGCTAAAATTAAATTATTAAAAAAAATGTAGAGGAGGTTTCAAACAACCTTCCTCTAAAAGCTTAACTTAAACAACAATCTAGGAAATTAAACTAGCAATCCTAATTTTGTGAATTCTGCCCTTCTTTCTGAATGTGATCACGAAGTTGGAAAATATCTAACATTGCTTTGAGCTGAGCTGGCTATGATATCCGTGATCAAATCTGTCCCTTGAAAGTAGCATTTGAGGTTACTGACTGAGATCTTTTTTTTGAACCTGTAAGAGACTGAAGAGTTTGATGTTGATGGTAAGGTTTGATTAGAAAATTCCAGTAATATTCTTGATCAAACTTATTAAACTTTTTTATCATTTCCTCTTTTGTATCTGCTCTCTGTCTCCACTTTATTTCTACTTCTCTTGTTTCTGAAAACACATCAGATGTGCTTTCCTTAAGAAGTTCTATTTTAGACAGTTTCTCACATATAGACTGAATAATATGTTATTTATGAAGCTTATCTATTTGTGGTAGATTAGCTTTATTTCTTGTATCTGAAACTTGCCACTAAATGTGTTCTTCGATTCTCTTTTCAAATATTTCACATTCCAGTTTCTAAATTGCTATCTGTTGGATCATTATTTAATGGAATCACAATAAGAATCAATCATGGAAGCTTGGTGACAAAACACTTCTTGTTCTTTCTTTAACTTGGTGTTTGCATCAAGTGATTCTTTGATAAATTGTTCTAATTGTGGTTAACTCTGTAACTTAGTCATTTCTATTTCCAGCTATGCTTGCTTTTCATTAAGCTCTGTCTGATACTTCAATTTGAGGCTTTCAATATCTTCATGAAATTGAATTGTTCTTATTTTGATTTTATCACTGGAATTGGATTTCTCTTCATTCAATGACGGTTCTAATTCTTGTACTATGGCTTCCTTTTGTTTCAACAATACCCTCAGTAGCTTTATCAAGAGTAGCAATAGAATATGCCCCTGCATATTGTGATAATTCGGTTAGATGTTCATTGGCATCATCTGAGGAATCCTTCCATAGTACATAAACTGGTTCATCTGTTGGTTTTGGAGTTGTTTCATCAATCCTTCTTCTTTTATTTCTTTTAACTACAGCCTTGTAACTAGGACTGTAGAAAATATCTAATGAAGGAATGTCTTCAATTTGTAAAAGTACTTGATCTGTAGGGTAGGCTGGTATAATTTCTTTATCATGCATTGCTGGAACTATTTTTACTGGATTGGTAGTCTCAACCATTTTCTGTGAGGGTTCTGGTGTTTGGAAACTTGTTGCTTGATCAGTATTGGGATCTTCTTTGGGAGTCTTTATTGCTTCGGAAAATTCTTTCCATTCATTTATAAGATCTTTTGCTTGTGGTAAACTGGACTGATCTAGCATGATATGACTATGTTAAACTATTTTAGAATTTGATTATGTCCCATTATTGCTTGTTTCCTCCAGCATTTCTATGTCTTGAATAACTTGTTCAATTGTCTTTTCTAAGTTTGCTTTCTTAGATTCAGATTCATTTTCAGAGTGATATGAATTATCAGATTGTTTTTGCGATTGAATGGATTCATCTTCAGAGATATCTTTCATTTCATCATCCAGACTAACACTTGGAGTATGTTTTTCATCTTCAATAGTCAAAAAATTTAAAGGGACGTTTTCTAGTCTCTTGTTTATGTAGGCATGAAAAGCTTCAACATCCTTTTGACTTTGTTGACTAGAAACGTACTTGGTAATATCAAAGAAATTTTCCATGCCCTGGAAGAGGTCATCGAATCCATCTACTTCATTTACAAAAGGCTTCATCTTAAGCTCTGCGATGTAATTTTTAATCACGTCATTGGGATCATATAATCTTCCTGGCATAAATGCCAATTTCAGTAATTGAATCTTGGGAACCTCTTTGTAAGTATGGCCGATATTAGCCAAAGCAAAGGTGCCACACTGTAGAGGGAAATTAGGCCAAGTATCCTTTTACCATCCTTCAGCTACTTCGTGACACCATTGACAAGCTGATATGCTATTTCTTTTGCAAGTAACTTATAGGGAACATAGTAAGGTAAAACATGCGGAGAAGCATAACTCCCAAATACTCTAATATATTTAAAATTTTCTTCGGCAAACCATCTAGCTACGGGAATAATATCTACATTGGCTTCTTCAAAAACCCTAGGAGCCCTTTTGTTGAAAATCATTTGATGTATAGGCAATATGACTCCATAATAGAATTTATAGAAGTGTAAGTGGAAATCTGAAACCCAGAGCTCTCTGTGGTAGATGTGAATCGGGGTAGGATCCTTGGTAGTCCATTTCCAACCCATGGTAGGAAAATTAGAAGTAAAACAGATAGCATCCATGATATAGGCAGACATATAGAAAGGAGGTATTTCTATGAATGAAATAATTCTTTTATTCCTATATTCAGTTATATGCTTGGCTAGGTAATTGGATAAAATGTCTGCCCAATTTAAGATTGATGAATTGACGATCGCATCAATTAGGGGAACCCGGTCTCTTGAGAATCTAGTGCTATCTGGCTTGGAAAATATTCTACATAACATACCAACGACATAACAGTAAGGATTAGGGATTTGGGAAATTGGGTACATACTAGACTTATATTGATTCAGTTTCCCTTCATTATGCTTCAATTCATGGATGACTTTGATAAGGTCCGAATATTTCCCTTTGAAATTCTGCACATATTTATTGTCGTATTTCTGCTGCGGGGTTGGTAGATGATACATTGTTGCTAAATCCTCTGCTATGAAAGAACCTATAGTTTCTCCTCTTGAATTCTTGAACATTCTATGTTCAATGTTTAAGTCGTCAATTTCCCACTTAACCGTGTTTGTATAAGGAAGAATCTTTGGTCTTGCAGCTATCCTATGAATGTATGAGCATGCAACGTCAAAAAGAGTTGTGTTAGAGGTAGAAGCAGTTCCTGTTGCAAAAACTTTGTTTATCACCCTTGGTCCTTCATATTTGAAGATTTTATACATTGCCTCCAATGTCGAACTGCCGTGGTCTTTGTTGCAGATGGTATCTGAAAATAATGGAGACATATCTGTGTCTTCTGTGGACGACGTTTAAGAAATTTCTTTGGCCCTTTTGCTCATTTTGATCTTCTTCAACCCATTAATTGGTTTCCTGAAAGCAAACTGAATTTTATAAATAAGGAGTATCAAAATAATAAATCAATAATTTACTTCAAACACATGCAAGAAGATATCAATCTATCAATCATCTTTCATAATTTCTAATTTAATATTTCACATGTCTTCACATGTAAGATCTATCAATCTCTTTAAAGCCATTAAGATCTTAAATTCCATTTGATATGACACAAGTTGTTTTACATGCTTGATTCATTAAATTATGTTTAATACACAAAACGTAATTATTCCTTATAATATTTCATGATACTTTACCCTTAAAGGCCGTGAACTGCGATCTGCGCAAATCGCAGATCGCAAATTTTATGGGTTAACATTTGAGTGTATATTATAAGTTGTGCGCAATGCAAATTGCGAAAACCTTGAAGTGAATGCGATAGCCGAAATATTTTATATTTCTTGGTTTATTTGCTTTTCGAGTCCGTGGGTATCGTAAATTATATCATTTTCCTCTTAAAGCTTTTATTGATTAAATAAAGTGCGATGCGAAAAAACAAATATAACAATGATTGAGACTTTTTGCAAAGTTTTTTTAAATTATATCTTCGAAGAGGCTTTGAGCGCATATTGCAATTCGCATATTTTACGTTTTATGGTTCTTTTTGAAAAAAAATATGTAAAATGTGATGTGATTTAAGGCAAAAATAGAATATATTACTTTCTAAGTTTTTTATTTTTTTTAGGAAATTATAAAAAGAATTTCCTATTTATTTCTAAAGGGTCCCTATTTATAAAAACAAATGGGGGGGTTATTCTATAGCATAAAAGTTTCTTAACAATTATGGTATGCGGGTTTGTTTTAAAGTCTAATACAATGCGAAGTGGGGGGTGGGGACCGCCGACAGTCCCAACCCACCAGCGGTCCTGCAACGGTGGTCACATTGCAATGTTTTCAAACTTCAACATCAAAATTCAACCGCTAGTTAATTACTGCAGTCTTCGCCATTTCTGCAATGAGATGTCACACATAACCATTACTCCAATGGTTTCTCTACGCAGTCAGCGCTAACACCACATGAACCAGAGTTTCCGCCTTTGTAACCTATGGTTTGTGCCATAGTTCTACCAAACGATATGGTCAGGCCTGGTTTGGGGTGCGCATGTGACCACCACTAACCATAACATTAAATTGTAACGGTTAAGTTTGGAGGGAATATTGGAGCACACCAAAATTTAGGTGAAATCCACTATTTTGACTCCAGTTAAGTGGAGTCCTCCACATTTGGTGGATCTTTTCTAGGTGTAACTTGGAAAATGAGTGGGAGACTCAATTTTTGCCCATTCAGAGTGAATGACGAGCCATATTAAACTAATTGGAGCATTCTAGAGTCATTTGTGCAGAGAAAAAAACCATTAGAGGCCCGTAACTACATGAATTTGAAAAATTTTGAGCATAATGAAAGATGGACATGCCATTGGGAGCTGGACTAGTAGATGTAGCCCAGGAGGGGTGAACTGCTTCATCATGCCTAGTTTGTAAATTTTATGTGGTGACTTATTTCTCTATTTTAAAATGTTGTTAAGTGTTATTTATGCTTATTTTCATGATTCTAATTCACTAAAATCATCTACAATTCATGATTTAAATCCTCAATACTTAAGAAAACTGAGACAAGTATGCACATGTTTATAAAATGAAAAGACACTTATCACAGCAAAACTAATAAAGTCCTTCCAGATCAGATTGGTATCAGAGCTAGAGTTTATTCTTTGGTTTTTTTTTGTGCAAATAATTGTTTAAATGTTTGCAAGTTTATTATGCTTACAAGGCTCAAGCTCAAGAGAGGAGAAGGAAAATTGGTGGGAGCAGAAGGGTCTCAAGAAGAGCCAAAGCAAAGGAGAGCAATATTGCCACAATTTCCACCACCTAGTTCACCTCCTAAGGGAGCAGAAGTACCATTAAGCATGCCTCAAGATGAAGGAGAAATCCATGAAGAGATGGATCCCAAAGAGGAAGAAAGAGTGTTCAGGAAAGCATTCCTTGACATGACTGAGAGGGTTAGAATCCTTTATCAAGAAAGGAATGAGAAGGATCCAAACTTCACAAGGAAGGATAGGGATCTTCAAGAGGTCATAATGATGAAGATACATCAAAGAATGGAAATGGAGGAAATGGATGAAATGGAGAGTCATCATCCTCACCCTCATCACCATCATCCTCTACTTCTTCTTCAGTACATCAGCCACACAAGTCAAAGAACACTGGTAAAAGTCCTTTTTTTAAAACTTGATGTTAAGTTTGAATTGCCAATGTTTAATGGTGAAGTCAATGCAGAAAAACTTGATAATTGGATTAGACAATTGGAGGTATATTTGAGAATACAAAACCTTCAATATGATGATAGAAAAATCCAATTAGCTTCATTGAGAATGGAAGGTGCAACACTTGTTTGGTGGGAAGCCAAGACAAAGGAGGAGATCAAGAAACATGATAAGATTATTCTATCATGGACTAATTTCATTACTAAAATAAAACAGCAGTTTTATCCATTAGCTCATATGCAGAAAGTCATAATGAACTGGAAAAACTTTAGACAATTGAAGGGACAAAACGTGCAAGAATACACCCAAGAATTTAGGAGAAGAGCTCTCTTATTAGGGGTAAATTTGCAGAGCCAAGATACTTTTCTCAAGTACATAGGAGGCTTACATAGCTACCTAAAACATACTATTCTCATGTTTAATCCCACAAGTCTAGATGCAGTATGTGTTCAGGCCCCACATCTAGAATTTAGAGGGAAGAACATTTCTGAAGAGCGTAGGAAGAAACCTTTTAAGGGTAAATTCAAATAAAAGACCTCAAAAGGTAAAAGAAAAAAGCATGCATCTGTTAAGAAAGAGGGAGAAAATTTGGTTTGTAAAAATTGTTCAAAAGAAGGCCATGATGAAACTCATTGTTGGAAATTACATCCTAAAATAAGGCCCAATAAATACAATAACAAAGGGAAACAGAAAAATGTAGCTACAACTCAACATGATTTAGGAGATGATTTATGTGATGAATATAAGATTACAACCATGGGATTGAAGAACATGAAAGGGAAATAAATTGAAACTAAACCCAGTACTACTACATCAAACTATTACATACATGCTCCAAATGAAGAAGAAAGAATTGAATTGTTTCATGTGAGGGTCATATCCCAACATACCAAGGTTGACACATCATTTGACAGTGGGTCACAAGCAAACTTAATCTCTAAATACTTGGTCAAGAAACTTAACCTTGAGACCATACCACATCCAAAACCATATCCACTTGGTTTTATTTGTAAGGATGCAAATTTACAGGTTTCAAAGAAATGTATATTGCGGTTTGCAATCACTGCAAATTTTGTTGACACAGTTGAATTAGATGTGGTTCCGCTTGACATAACTAGTATTGTGTTGGGGATTCCTTACTTGTATAACAGGAAATAGATATTCCATCACCATGAGAACAAATATAATTTATTCAAATATGGAAAGGAGTACATTGTAAGAGCACATCGCAAGAATACAAACATTGCTATGGTAAATGTTGGACAGGTAAAGAGGCTGCTAAATTCAAGTAAGAATTTTGTTCTTCTAATGATTAAGCCTAAAGCTGATGTTAATCATGGATCATTTGAGGGATGTGATCCTAAGTTGAAATTAGATTTATATGATGTAGTTAATGCACATCATGAGATGTTTCAAGAGCCAACAGGATTGCCTCCAAAAAGAGAGATTCAACATCAGATTCAATTGAAGCAAGATTGTCCTCTTCCAAACATCGGTATGTATCGCATGTCGATAATGGAGAATGTTGAAATAAAGAGGCAAGTCAAAGAGATGTTGGACAAAGGAATCATAAGGCTAAGTACCTCGCCATGTGGTTCACCCATAGTCTTGATACCAAAGAAATATGGGACTTGGCGCATGTGCATAGACTTCAGAGCTTTGAACAAGATTATGGTAAAGAATCATTACCCACTCCCAAGAATAGATGATTTACTTGATCAGCTGAAAGAAGAATTTTTTTTCACTAAGTTAGATTTACAAAGTGGATATCATCAAGTAAGAATTGCATAAAGTGATATATGGAAAACTTCATTCAAAACCAAACAAGGACTCTTTGAGTGGTTAGTTATGCCATTTGGTTTGTGTAATGCACCGGAAACTTTCATGCGTGTTATGGATGGTGTTTTTCATCCACTCCTTGATGACTTTGTGATTGTGTACTTAGATGACATTTTAATTTTCAGCAAAACAAGAGAAGAACATGCCTTGCATGTGAGTAGAGTGCTTGATGTTTTGAAGAAAGAGAAATTGTTTCTTAAGATGTCAAAGTGTGAGTTTGGAAAGAATTTTTGGTTTATTTTGGACATATTGTGGGAAGAGGGGAGTTGAGATTTGATCCTTCTAAAGTGGAAACCATTGTGAATTGGCCCACACCCAAAACAGTAATCGAGGTAAGAAATTTCTTAGGTGCAGCTTAGTATTGGAGAAAGTTTATTGCTAACTTTTCTGCCATTGCAGCTCCTATGCATGCAGTGAGAAGTGCGAAGAAAGGCTTCCAATGGGGAGGAAAAAAAAAACAAGATTTCAAAGCTTTAAAATACAATATAATTTCATCTCTATTCCTTGCATTACCGAATTTGAGACATCCATTCGAGATTCAAACCGATGCTAGTGATTATGCCATGGGTGCAATACTTTTGCAGCATGGTAAGCATATCACTTTTCATTCTAAAACATTTAATGGTGTTGTGAAAAATTATCCTACATATGACAAAGAACTATATAAGTTGGTACAAGGTGTCAAGAAGTGGAAACACTACTTGATGGGTAAAGAGACGATTGTGCATATCGATCACCAACCATTACAGTACTTGCAGTCACAAACAAAATTGCAGCAATCAAGACATTTCAGGTGGATGGGATTTCTTCAACAGTTTCACTTGGTTACAAGGTACAAGAAAGGTATTTTCAATAAAGTTGTTGATATTCTTTCAAGACCAATTATAAGTGCTTCTACTTTACTCAAAAATGATTATATTGTACATGAGAGTTAAATAGAACAATATGCACATGATGTTGATTTTCAAGATGTGTATGCTAGTTTGAGTGAAGGGAATCAAGTTGAAAAAAAATATTATCACATGCATAACAATTTTTTGTTTCATTTGGCCAAGATGTGTATACCACAAGGAGATAGGCTAAGTGTCATTAGAGAAGATCATTCATCTCTTATTGTTGGACACTTTGGGGTAATCAAAACAACAGCGCATCTACAGAGGTATTGCTATTGGCCTCGCATGATAGATAGTGTGTTACGTTTTATAAGAGGTTGTTCTATGTGCACAACAAGTAAGCCTAGTAATAGGAAGCTTGGGTTGTACACACCACTACCGGTACCATCAAGGCCATGGGAGAGTGTCTCCATGGACTTTGTTGGAGGTCTAACTATGTCATTAAAACAACATGTTTATCTTTATGTAGTTGTGGATAGATTCAGTAAAATGTGTATACTTCTTCCATGTAAGAAAACCATTACCGTTGAAAAAACTGCTAAACTTTATTTTCAACATGTATGGGTTCATTTTGGATTTCCAACTTCTATTGTTAGTGATAGGGATTACAAGTACATTGGGAATTTTTGGTCCAATCTATGGAAGATGATGGACGCAAATTTGAAAAAGAGTGTTTCTTTTCATCCAAACTGATGGCCAAACCGAGGTGGTGAGCAGAATTGTTGTGCATATATTGAGAAGATATCACAGAAAACATCCTAAGTTGTGGGATGAGCAACTTCATTACATTCAACACACTTGAAACTGGGGAAAGCACTCTTCAACTCAAACATCACCTTTTGAAGTATGCTTTGGGTATTTTCCAAAATCGCCATTAGACTTCATATTTGGGAAGGATGTTGCAATAGATGGCCATAGTGATATTGACAAGGCTCGAAAGTTCATTGAGAAAATTTAGACTATACATCAACAAGTTCAAGAACAGCTTGAGAAAATTCAAAGCATATACAAAGAGAGGCATGACAAACATAGAGTTGATCACAAGTTTCAAGAGGGAGATGAGGTATGGTTTCACATTAGCAAAGAAAGGATGCAAGGGGAAGGTAAAAAGCTCAAACCCATTCACTATTTTTCATTCAAGATCATAAATCAAGTTGGTAATAATGCATTTCAACTTGATTTGCCTTCATATATGCAAATGTATTTAGTTGTTAATGTTGAAAACTTACGTTTGTATGAGCCAACTTTGATCGATGATCAAGGAAGTGATGTTCAACTACCTTCTATTAAATATTTCTGGATGAGCTCAAAGAAGATACAATTCTTAACAGGAGGACAAGAGCATCCAAGAGGCGAAGTGTTGACTACCTTCGAGTTGGGCTCAAAGGCACTACACCAAGCAAGGAAAAGTGGATGGAGGTTGGAAAGGTGAGGGAGTTGTACCCTCATCTACTGAATAGGTAATCAAGTCTTTTGGGGTCCAAAAGCTTCCCAATAGGGAGGAGTGATTAGGAGTTCATAAATTTTGCTCAAAATTTAAAGTTATTGGATTGGGTTTAAACTAGGATGGTTGCATAGATCTCGTCTTCCTGATTCCAACACTGTGAATGGTTCGAAAAACCGGTGTCGTATGAGGGATATATCGTGTTTCTGATCGAAATCCAAAATAGTTAAATTTTGCGACAAGGTTGATTGGGATGCCCAGTCAGCAGGGTGGATATACAGTCAGCAAAAAGGAATATTCTAAAGAATATTCCTTTTCTTCGAGCTAATCAATGGATGATAAGTGGCACCATTCTATTTGTTGAATGTTGTTTTATGTTTTGGTTTGTGGACAAATCAGAGGGTGACACATGGCCAGCCCTAAGGTCGCCACATGTCCCCTTATTGGTGCATTAAAATTTTTGTTGAGGCCACAGGAGTCGAACCCTAGACCTTTGGTAGAGCACGCTCACACCTTACCACCCGAGCCACATGTGTTTCTTAACAACTATGGTATGCGGGTTTGTTTTAAATTTTAATACAATGCAAAGTGGGGGTTGGGGACCGCCGGCGGTCCCAACCCGCCAGGAGTCCCGCAACAGTGGTCACATTGCAATGCTTTCAAACTCCAACATCAAACTTTAACTGTCGTCTCTGCCATTTCTGCAACGAGATGTCACATGTAACCGTTACTATGATGGTTTCTCCGCGCGAGCAGCGCTAACACCACATGAGCTGGAGTTTCCACCTTTGTAACCTTTGGTTTGTGCCATAGTTCCGTTGATTGTTACAGTTAGGCCTAGTTTGGGGTGCGCATGTGGCCACCCCTAACCATAACATTAAATTGTAACGGTTAAGTTTGGCAAGAATATTGGAGCGCGCCCAAATTTAGGTGAAATCCACTATTTTGAATCCAGTTAAGTGGAGTCCTCCACATTTAGTGGAGCTTTTCTAGGTGTAACTAGGCAAATGAGTGGGAGACTCAATTTTCGCCCATTCAGAGTGAATGAAGAGCCATTATAGACTAACTGGAGCATTCTGGAGCCATGGGTGCAGAGAAAACAACCATTAGAGGCTTGTAACTACATGTATTTGCAAAATTTTGAGCATAATGAAAGATGGACATGTCATTGAGAGTTGGACCAGCAGATGTAGCCTAGGAGGGGTGAAATAACTCATCATGTCTACTATGTAAATGTTATTTGGTGACTTATTTCTCTGTTTTACAATGTTTCTCATTGTTATTTGTGCTTATTTTCATGCTTCTAATTCACTAAAATCATCTACAATTCATGGTTAAAGTCCTCAATACTTAAGCAAACTAAGGAGACAAGTATGCACATGTTTATTAACTGAAAATACACTTATCACAACAAAAATAATACAGTCCTTTCATATCAGTGCAAGGCCCTTGCTTTCCTCCATTTATTATGGTTAAGGCCCTAAGACAGAACCTTATTACATAAAATATACTAATCATGGTGATATCCCACTTATATATCAAAACTTTAAAGGGTCTATTTTGTCAGTCATGGCCTTGATCGTGTCCTATTAGCTACAAAATCCTGATTTAGGACCTATTTTTATCAATTTCTCCCCAACATGATTTGAGACCCATTTCTTGGACACAAAACCTCATATTGGAACCCATATCCCAACCTTAGGATAATTGTCTCTTGTATACATCATGTTTTGTTGTTTGTGCTCTTGTTCATGGCCCTTGGTCCCTAGAAGCTTCATCTAGGGCTTAAAGGTCTTATTATCCCCCCATTCCCATTACCAAGGCCTTGAGATTTGTCCCTAGTATTCAAGGTGTTGTAATAGCATCCATATTCTATTTCAGAGCAACAATATCCCCTTTAAAGAGCTCATGTGGTGATTTGAAAATTATTCATTATGCATGACCTCAAACATATACAAATATAGCCTAATCCCCTGTTTTCCTCCCCTTATAATGTAAATTGTTTTGAAGCATGTCACTCATCTTTAAAGCTTCCTAAGAGCACCATATTACCATTAGAGGCCAAATATCCCCATTAGAAGGACTATGTGGTGGTTGAGATGTCGATCACAACCTAAACCTTCATTTTCTATTATTTTCAAAATAATAAAAATTAATTATATTGAAACATATTGTTGAGATTTCTTATAGTAAATTTGGATAAAATCTCATGAATATGACAACAATAGGATTTTTTGCTAAATTAATTGCATCTAATTCTGATGTGGAGTTATTGCATCCTATTTTGTTGTGATTGAATTTATGATTCAGTTTCTACTCCCAGCTATAAAAATGTAAGCCCGTAGAGGCAAATGAGTATGAGGGATGTGATGTGAGATGAAGAGAAGTGTAGATGAGAAACTATGCTGTTGTATTCTTCTATTGATGAATGAGATTGTTGATGCCTTTGTTTGGTGGACGTAGCCCAGATTGGTTGGGTGAACCACATTAAATCTGTTGTCTCTCATGTTTTATGATGTGCATCTGTGTGTTTTATCTATTTTTTTTGCTGTGCTAACTTCACAATTGGTATCAGAGCCAGCGTAACTTTAGAGGAGCACTGCCAAGCAAAGCCAAAACTGCTGAGGTGCAATGAACGAGCATCAGGGAGATCAAAGTCGTTTTAAGTTTCCATCGATCTGTGTATACGTGAGAGGTAAGCTCACTGTGTGATGAGTAAGAACTAAGTCGATGGTTTACCGTTCACCATTCACATCATGCATGGAGCGAAGACTGTTGTGCATACTTTGTGCGTGGAATGACCTGCGTAAAGACTGCAGATCGGGTTAAGACTGCAGAACGAACTTGAGTAAAGACAATGCAGCATATAAGGTGGTCTCGAAAGTTCCCTATGAAGATCAATGTAAGTGGAAGACTGCGTTGTTAATTTAGAGCTGTGGTGGAAGTCGTTGCATTGAAATGTCGTTCTATTTGTTGCTAGCAGATCGAGCATCATGAAAGTCTGCGTTATGAACCAATCGAGCTTGAGACATAACGTAACTTGAAGGTTGAACTGCACAGCACCGTATCGGTTTATGATCAATTTTTTTGTTATCTTTATGTTTAGACTATGACCAAACATTGGATTTTGTGCCGCGGAAGCTGAACAATCCGTCGTGAAGGGTATTTTTTCCTCATCATCAATCAGACTTGAGGAAGGTTGGGTTCGCTGTGGAGAAAGCCATGATTGGTTTTTTGCATGGAAAGTGGTCGTGTCTGCATTGATGGACGATTTTAATGCTATGTGCTAATGTTCACGCTAAAGAGAATTGCTGAGTGTAGAGTGTATCGATGAAGTGTAGTAACGTGGGGCCTGTGTGCAGAGAAACAGCTGTGTAAGAGCTATAATAAACAATTTTCAACTTGTTTATTATAGAATGCTAATTTTTCATTAGCACTTGTGTTTGCCAAAAATTGTTGAAAGCTCCATGTGATTTTATAAGTGTGGTGTATGAAGTCAAATATCATGAGTCTAAATCATTTTTTAAAGGTAATTTGATATTTGTTGGTATTAAAAATTGGATTCGTGAAGGGTCGAATTTGGATTTGTTTAGGTTCGCATGGAAAGTAGTTGTTTGCAATAATCTAATTGTTGAAAGCTGGACAGCCATTGCTAAACATGGCAAAAACTCAATGTGCTCGATTTGAGATCGAGAAGTTTAATGGAAGGAATAACTTCGAGATCTGGAAAGTGAAGATGCACGATCTACTTGTACAACAAGGTGTGGCGAAGGCGCTTTTGGGAAAAGCCAAAAAACCTCTCGCCATGACAGATGACGAATGGAGTGACATGGATGATAGAGCACTGAGTGGCATTAATTTGTGTTTGGCAGATGATGTTTTGTTTAACATCATGTCAGAGAAAACTGCTACTAGTTTGTAGACAAAGCTTGAAAAGATGTACATGGCAAAATCCTTAACAAATAGGATTCTTCTGAAGAGACATTTTTACAGCTTGTACATGAAGGAAGGTACGATGATAACTGATCATCTAAATACCTTTAATACTCTTCTAGTGTAGTTAGATAGTAAAGATGTAAAATTTGAATCAGAAGATAAAGTCGTAACTTTATTATGCTCGTTGCTCGAGTCATGGGATCATTTTGTTACTTCTATAAGTCTTAGCTCATCAGAAACCCTTGAATTTGATGATGTTGTTGGAGCTTTGTTATCTGAAGAAACAAGGAAAATGTCAAATTTAGAAACCTCTACATCAGAAGCAATGATGGTTAGAGGTCGCTCTAAAGAAAGACGCTTCGGTAAGTAGAACAACTCGCAGTCAAAATTGAAAGGGAAGAAGAGTAAGGTAAAATGTTGGTTTTGTGGCAAATCAGGACATTTGAAGAAGGACTGTTGGAAGAGACAACAAACATCCAAAGGAGACTCTTCGACAGAAAATAAAGAAGCAAACGTGACAGATATAGGTTCGGCATCCAGTTCAGGTATGAGTGATGAAGTGTTATCAATTAGTTTGTCTAATCATGATCAACATTGGTTGTTAGATTATGGTGCGTCAAATCACATGTGCATTCATAGAGAGTGGTTTAAATATTATAAATCATTCAATGATAGAGTGGTTTACATGGGGAATGATGTCTCATGTAATATTGTGGGAATTGGAGGCATCGAGATTAAAATGTTTGATGGGACAAATAAAATATTAAGTGATGTAAGACACGTGGCTGAACTCAGAAAAAACCTCATTTCTCTATTAGTGCTAGACACAAATGGATATAAAACATTTATTCAAGGTTGAGTAATGAAAGTTTATAAAGGAATTTTACTAGTAATGAAAGCAAAGAAGGTTGGAAATATTTTTCTGTTAGAAGGAAGAATAGAGTCAGATCATGCTTCTACAGTATCTGAAAAAAATAGTAATTCTATTCGTCTGTGGCATCAACGGTTGGGCCATATGAGTGAATGAGGATTACAAATTTTATCTAATCGTAAGTTACTTCCTAGTTTAAAATCTTCTAAGTTAGATTTCTGCAAACATTGTCTATAAGGGAAACAAATCAAACAGAAGTTTAAAACTGGAAAACATACTAGTAAGGGAATCCTTGATTATATCCATTCTGATGTTTGGGGTCCATCTCCTACAATCTCATATGGAGGATCATCATATTTTGTATCTTTTATTGATGATTTCTCTAGAAAAATGTGGGTATATATGTTAAATAAAAAGTCTCATGTATTCATAGTTTTCAAACAGTCTAGAGCATTAGTAGAAAACATCATTGGAAGAACCATTAAATGTTTAAGAACTGACAATGGTGGTGATTTTACTTCAAAGGAATTTGATCATTATTGCAAGGACATTGGGATCGAAAGACATAAAACTACCGCTTATACTCCTTAGCAAAATGGAGTTGTTGAACGCATGAATAAGACTCTTTTAGAGAGAGTAAGAAGTATGCTTAGTAACACCAATTTGCAGAAGGAACTATGGATAGAAGAAGTATCTATGGCTTGTTATTTGATAAATCGATCACCATCAACTGCAATAGGATGCAAAATTCCTCAAGAGGTATGGAAAGGTCATCCTTGTGATTATTCTAAATTGAAATTTTTTGGTTGTGATGCATATGCTCTAATTCTGAAACATCATTGTTCTAAATTAGATCCTAAATCAAAAAGATATATCTTTGTTGGATATGGTGATCGGACTAAGGGATACAGGTTGTGGGATCCTACTACTCACAAGATCATCATTAACAGAGATGTTAAATTCAATGAATCTTCACTCGATAATCGAGATGTAGATGATAAATTGAAACGGGATAATGTACCTAAATTTCAACATATTCATTTTGAAGCCAGTTCAAATACTAATGATAGTCCAGATGAACAAGTTTCAGATGCAGATCATGAAGAAGTTCCTACAGATAATAATCAACAAATTGTGGAAGAACCAAAAACATCTTTAAGGAGGTCCACGAGAATCAAACGTCCTCCTAAAAGGTATGATGATTATGTTACTTCAGTTGCTTTAACCGCTAATGATGATGAACCTTTGTGCTATCAGGAAGCTGTAGAAGGTTCTAACAGTTATAAGTGGAAAGAGGCTATGAAGGACGAGATGAAGGCATTAGACAAGAATGCCACATAAGATCTGATGGAAGTTCCTAAAGACAGAAAAAATGTGGGATGTAAATGGGTTTACAAATTGAAAAGTGGTGTTGATGATAAAGAAGACAGGTACAAAGCAAGGCTGGTCGCGAAAGGTTTTTCTCAGAAAGCAGGAATTGACTTTCATGAGATATTTTCACTAGTTGTAAAAATTGTTTCAATTCGGATTGTGTTAGCATTAGTTGCTTTACTTGATTTAGAATTACAACAACTAGATGTTAAAACTGCATTTTTACATGGAGATTTAGAAGAGGAGATTTACATGGAACAACCGGAAGGGTTTGTTCAAAATCACAACAAGAAATTTGTCTGCAGGCTCAAGAAATCATTGTATGGTCTGAAGTAGTCACCTTGACAATGGTACAAGAAATTTGATTCTTTAATGATGAGTCAAAATTATATAAGAAGTGAATATGATCATTGTGTTTACTTTAAGAAATTGAGTAATGGCATGTTCATTATATTAGTGTTATATGTTGATGATATGATTTTAGCAAGCAAAAGCATAATAGAGATCAACAGGCTAAAGGCTCAGATGGCTAGGACGTTTGATATGAAAGATCTAGGAGCAGCAAGATAGATTTTGGGCATGGAGATTTTCAGAGACAGGAGCAATGGTAAGTTGTGGTTATCACAACATAAGTATATTGAGAAAATACTCTTAAGGTTTGTTATGAACAATGTGAAACCTGTTTTAGTCCCTTTAGCTTCCCATTTTAAGCTTTATTCAAGTTTATTTCCTAACACAAATGAAGAAAAGGAATATATGTCTCGAATTCCATATGCTAATGTAGTAGGTTGTTTGATGTATGCGATGGTTTGTACATGACCAAATATTTCACATGTAGTTGCAGTTGTTAGCAAGTATATGGCAAATCCAGGAAAAGAACACTGGTCAGTAGTGAAATGGGTGCTTCGGTATCTGAGAGGCACAAGTGATTATTGTATCACTTATAACGGAAGTAGTGAATTTGTTTGTGGATATGTTGATTCCGATTTTGCAGGTGATTTGGACAAGAGAAGGTCAACTTCAGGATATGTCTTTACTCTTGCAGGTGGAGCTATTAGCTGGATGTCAAAGCTACAAAACATTGTTGCTTTATCCACTAGAGAAGAAAAATACATAGATGCTTCACATGCTTGCAAAGAAGCGGTTTGGTTGAAAGGTTTGTTTGGTGAGTTTGGTAGGCTGCAAGACAACATTAAGCTATTTTGTGATAGTAAAAGTGCAATTCACTTGGCTAAAAATCCGGCCTATCATAGTAAATCAAAGCATATACCTATCAAGTACCATTTTGTAAGACAAGTTATCACTGAACGGGGAGTCTCTCTTGAAAAAGTGTATACAAAGGAAAACTGTGTAAACATGTTCATGAAAACAGTTTTATTAGAGAAGCTACGATGGTGTCTGGCTTCTCTTGATTTGCAGAAAATATGAAAATAATAATGGAACAGGGTATCAGGCTAATTGTTGTCAAGGTGGAGATTGTTGAGATTTCTTATATTAAATTTGGAGAAAATCTCCTGAATATGACAACAATAGCATTTGTTGCTAAATTAACTGCATCTAATCCTTATGTGGAATTATTGCATCCTATTTTGTTGTGATTGAATTTATGATTCAGTTTCTACTCCCAGCTATAAAAATGTAAGCCTGTAGAGGCAAATGAGTATGAGGGATGTGATGTGAGATGAAGAGAAGTGCAGATGAGAAACTCTGCTGTTGTATTCTTCTATTGATGAATGAGATTGCTGATGCCTTTGTTTGGTGGACGTAGCCCAGATTAGTTGGGTGAACCATGTTAAATCTGTTTTCTCTCATGTTTTATGTTGTGCATCTGTGTGTTTTATCTCTTTTTTCCGTTGTGCTAACTTAACACATATAAAGTTATAAGATAAACGTCAAGTGTCACTAGTACAACAGGTTGAGAATGGGTCTCGTCAGCAAGGTGACCCAATATCAAACCTCACGGAGGGTGGTTTTGCCTTGTGCTAGGGGGAGGAGACATGTTAAAAAAATTCAGTCATCTAAGGGTTGGTGTGGCCCAAGACGGGAGTGATCCCCAAGTGAATTTGATGGCTTAGATGCCCCTGGGTCGCGGCTCCTCAAGCCACGGGTCAAGCCTGGAGGATCACGGACAACTTGACAAACAAAAAAAACATTATAAGATAAACATATAGAGCTCTTAAAGACCTTTCCAATGAGATAAATATCTTCGAAAGTGGATGCTGAGGTACAAAATTATCATAGCATTCTATTATTTCCAATATTATATTAAATTTAAAAGTAACATGCATGTATTTTTTAATGGACACATGGCATTAGCTTGTGCATGTTCCTAAAGTGTATGTGCATTATGTGCATTATCGTGCATTTTTAATTCACAAACTTTGTGGCAGTTATGTGGTGGTTTGAAAGGCACTAAGATTGTTGCAAAAGGAATATGTGTGCATTCTTGATTTCCCCATCATCACTTCATCAACTTTTTGCAACACCCATAACTATGAAGAGAGGGAGAAAGAAAAAAAATACTAAACATATATGTGCATTATTTTTCATGTTTATTTGACAATTTTTTTAGTGACTTGTGTGGTGGTTTGAAAGGCACCAAGTCTATTATAAAATGAATACGTGCACATTCTTGACTACCCCATTGTCACTTTTTTTTTATCATCAACTTTGTGAAAATACCCATAACTAAGAAGAGAGAGTAAGATGAAAAAATACCAAACATTTATTTTCTTTTTTATATTGGATATTTTTATAGTAATAATAATAATAATAAAACAATCTAATTTTAAGATTATGGTCAAGATAGACACCAAATTGGTGTATGTGATCCTTACATTTTTGGAAGAAAGGACTCCCCTATAAAGTATTTTTTTAAGGACTCAAATATTATGCCTATATATAGTATTATAGGCAACTATTTTTCTATAAAAAATCATACATATTGAATGTAGGCGAATATTCAATTAAAAAAAACTTGTAATTTATTATTAAAATAGGTAAATTTTTAAGCAATATCATTAATTTAATCATATATATGTAAAAAATAAGAGAATTTTTAATCAAATCAGAAAATATTTTTTTCCAAAAGCATAGCCAATTAACATAATTTCACCTTTACTCCCATGCACAATAATTTGATTGTTAATAATTTAATTATTAAAATTTATAAAATTACACATCTTTTACCAACTTTAATAAATATTTATAAATTTAATAAATGTTTTTTTATGAAATTAAAAACAAAACTAATACCAAATTAACACATGAAACCATGTAAATATAAAATAAAAACCCTTACGCGTTCATATTAATGATTGAATTAAATATTACAAGATTTTTAATGTACAGGATGGGAAAAGATATAAATTGATTAATTAATTTAATTATTGTACTTCCACCTTGTCTAGGAGGTGCATAATAAATACATATCATTAAATATTGAAATTTTAATATTTTTGAAGGGAGATTCTCGAGATGGTGAGTACTTCCACTTTCCTTGAACTCCAACAAAAATCGCATTGAACAAGAAAGAAAGAATGAATGAATGATATTTTAATGTCCACGAGACTAAAAATAGTCTATGGGACCACCAGCTTCCTTGTTTTTTTCCTTTTGTAATTCAATATTTTTCTTACTCAAATTAATGATGAGCTGACCCAACCTTTTAATAGTTCGCTCACTGAAAATATAATGCCATGGAATTGATGCTAACATACTGCAGTAATTGTCCCTGATGTCTCTGAAAGTGTCACATTCCAAAATGAAATGTTTTTTCTAATTCCACTGCCCCAGAAGTGAAAAAATTACATACCCTTTCTTCCCAAGCTTCTTTAGGTCTCTTCCACCATCTCGTTTCACACCGAAGTTGATGTGAGTTAGTTCTTAATTGAGAAATAAGAACCTTTGCTCTCCATGGAATTTTAGCTCCAATATATTATTTTTGTTGGAGATCACAAGTGGGGTTGAATTCCTGAACATAATACTTCTTCTTTCTACCCAACTCTTTTCCCCATATACCCTTACAGAACTTCTCCATCACAAATTTCTTTAACTCCTTGCTATTTGTGGGACATGCTTTCAGGAAAATATTCCATTTTTGCATCCATTTTTTGTTTTGTCTCATCCATGATTTCTTTCTTTCACTCATACCTTCATTGAAGATAACTTTTGGCCATCTACCTCCTCCCATTTGCTCAATTCTTTTTAGATAAATTATAAGACGCACCATGGAAATTTCTTCGATGGGAGCTGCCCCTGTTTCACTCAAGATTATCTCATAGGGAACTGAACTTTTTAATTTGAACTTGCTCATGATCAAGCATTTTTGAATTTTTTCAATTTGTTTCCATTTTGAAACAGGGATGCTGCTAGCCCACAATTCACACCCATATAATAGCACTGGATAGACTAGGAGTCCAAAAGGTACTTTGATCGTGTTCCAATCCCATAACTCTGCCTCTCTACATCTATTTTGAAGTGCATATAGTGCTTTCCACCCTCCTAAAATTCGTTTATTTCTACAACCCTCCCAATTAAGCTTGTTGTTGAAATCGATCATGAGGTACTTGTATTCATTTACTTCTTCAATAATGTTGCCTTCAAAGAAGAACGTATGTTGGCTTCAAAGTAGTAGTGTATGATAAACGATCAGTACAAATGATTCCTCCCCAGCCTCATCGTGATTAGCGTGCCATGTCTCTATTATATTCGGGAGAATATTTTGTCAAAACAAGAGCGCCAATTCCCCACCTCACCCAAACCACGGCTTGGAGAGCACCATAAAATCATATCCCTAAAACCTTCAAATGTCCTCTTACCCTTGCCAAAAAATAGTATATCTCTAAAGTGATAAGCACAACCCAAGTTTCCTATAAGCAATTATTCTAATGTTTTCAACCCCTCCTATATCTCAGTACCCTTATTGTGATTCCCGAATTTTCCTTCACCACTTACCTTTAGTTCTGATTAACATCCATTCAACATATCTAGTTGTCCCCTGACATCAAGCCATATTATGTTTAGATGTTTGTTTCTTCTATATTCATTAGCCATCATTTATGTTCCAACCTAGGGAAGTTTTGATTTTCATTCTTGTTGACTAAAACTTTCTTACTAGTATTAAAATCCTTCTCTATTAATTTTTTGTAGTTTACTTATCCTTAATTGAATTCAATGGCACTCCCATCCCTCACTTTTTCTTCTTCACTCCTATTGACATCAACTCATGTTTTCTAGGATTGTTGTTGTATCTTGATTCCCATCCCCATTTTATGTGAATGCTATATTAGACAAAGAGAGTCATCATCATTGTCTTCTTCGGTTAGCCCCTTGATGTTTGACATGAAATCATAATCACCTTTGGGTGGATTGTATAACAAAAATAGTTACATTTTCTAGTTCTAGTTGAAGACCCTGAATTTGCATGACTATTATATGCCTTTAAGGAAGAGCTCTTTGCACATTGCACCCCATATGTTTTAAAGAAAATTTCATTAATTATTCCTCTATTATCATAGACACCCCTGAGAGCAATACATATTCATGTTTTCTCCAGTTACAACGTTATTTTGACCATACATATGGATCAAAATGTTCATACATGAGCCCAAATCATACCTATTTTCTATTGTAATGAATTTCAATAACTTCACAACCATGGGAATTCCTTCCTTGTTTATATAAAATATCATTTCACACACACATGTTTGGCTATTTTAGGTGGCCTTCATCACTTTTCTATGGGAATTCCTTTCTTCTTGGTCAAATTTGTTTCTCTCTAAACAATGTTTACATGTTAACAGTGTGTGGGAAAAAAAATGATGATGTGTTTCAACTATATTTCAATTCCTAACTTCACACATTAGAGGGAAATACTTGTCACCTCAATTTCACTCACAAGAGACATTTAGGTGATTATCTAAAGACATCCTTACTTGGAAAGAACACAACATAATGAGGCTACCTCATTGTTTCTTTGCATCACCTAAGAGAGAAAGGGAAAAACATTTCAAAGTGAGTTTTTATACACTTGTGTAGTCTTCCTTCATTGACAGTTGCATAAATTTTCCTTTGGGAGTTGTACAAATTTGCTTAAAAGAGTGGACTTGTCCTCTTTAATGCACTTAAGACTCTTAGGTCCTAGTTCAATTAGTTATGGGCTGATGTGCATGAGAAATTCATGCTCCCATTCCATTTGTTAGAGTCGGTCTTTACATCCCTCCGTCAGAGATCATTTCTCTTATTTCATTTCATTTTTAGGTGTCTCATTCAGTTCGATCATCTGCATTCCATTAGGAGCATCGATCTTCTGACGGAAGGGTCTTGTCATTCATGTCCCTCATGTCATGTACCTGCTGGTCCGTGTCTGATCATCAATGTCAATTTTAAAGTCACTTACAATCATGTTTGGTCTTTTAATCAACAAAGAGTCATTTCAATCATTAGGTCTAGGGTTTCACAAATTTGGTCTTCAAAGTGTCCAATAACGCCAGCAGGCACATGAGGGAAGTTCGAAATCAGTTTTCACTGCAAAATTTCATCGTCAATATGCTTGATCGTGACTTTTCTTCAAAACTCTATTTTGAAGAAAATTCGTCAAATTCATCCTTTGTAATGAATGCCATGTATATTTTCAAATATCTTCAAATGTAGCCCTAGTCATCCTTTGCCAAACGTGCCAACTATCCCTGCAAAGATCGACAAAAGATTCATCATTCAGTCAAAAAATCAAAGTGGAAGCAAAATCGAGTTAAGTGAAAAGTGCCAAAGTCTATGAAATTGCAAAGGCGGGTTGTTTCAAAAGGAAAATCAAGGTCCATGATATACATAAGACATTTTAGTGTTTAAACAATCCATTTACACGTCAAAGTTATCAAAGAAGCCGAAAAAATCGTGGAGGAAGCAAAAGTCAGTGTGAAAATTCGGGACTGTGTGTTGGAGTGCTGCACGGTGCGTTGGGTGAAGTGAGCGACGCATACAGCCTGCACGACGCATAGAGCCACTCTGCACAGTGTAAAATTACATTGGCACGACGCATACAGCCTGCGCAGCGCACAGAACCAGAACTCAATTTTTTTCCTTTTCTCAAAAAAATCCAAATCCATTCAGTCTCACTTTCTCCGAGTAAGTCTATGTGACCTTGTAATTTCCATGAAAAAGTATTTGGTGTTGATCATGAGATTTTTTATGAATATTTGAATACAAAAACTCAAAATCCTACTCTCATGTTTCAAGAATGCTCCTAGGGCTTTAAATTTAGTTTGGTGTCAATCATTGCTCCTTTCCCATCTATTACCACTGCTCATTTTATTATTACAGCTCATTCCCCTATCCTCTTACATCCTTAAAATTCACTTATTCCTAAGCCTATCACCCTATCCCTAAAGTCAATTCATTTCCTATCAATCCCATTTCTCATTTCATGTGACTATAGCTTATCACTTTCATTACCCCATTCCTCCATATTCCATCCCATTGGAAATATATTTGGCAGTTGAAACTAAGCACCAAATTTCTCATTATCATACAATTCTCATGGAGACGAACACCGACACATCATCTGACAGAGACAGTGATTTCACCATTGAACTACATGCACCAGGAGGACACTGAAACGTCGTAAAAGGGAGGATAGATTCTGAATCTTGGTCAAAGATTCTTTGGCTGAGCATGACACATGATGGAGGACCTTTAGTCCAAGTTTCAAGGAATTTGGAGAAAATTTTGTCAATTTTGATTTTTTTGGTCACAAAACAGATTTTCCTGCCTGACGCGTTGCGCCACCTTGCGCGCGCTTATGATTGGGACATCTTCTGGAGGAAAACTTGATATTTTTGGGTTTTTTATGATAAATTATGCATGCTCAAGAATGGCCGAGAGATTTCATCAAGTTTTGGGTTGCCTAAAGGGTCAAAAACACCTTGAAAATGGTCTTTCTGCCACCTTTTGCACACACAGGAACCAGTCTTGGGAGATTGAATTTTTGGAGGGGAAAATGACATCCAAATCCAAAAATTCCACTTGGGTTGGATAGTAGATAGGCAGGGCTTTCCAACGAGATATCATGAGCTCAATTTGGAATTCAAGAAGTGCCTCCAAAACAGGCTCAAAGTGGAGTGACACATTGATTTTTTGGGTGCGGTGCATGGAGGAATTTGGCCTATTTTTCACTCTTCAGCTCAGAAATTCGCCCAGTTCTGGCTAGTTTTACTTTTTGATGTAACTATTGATCTATCTTGATGTAATTTGGTGACTATGATGTAATTTTGGCACATATTTACTTGTTCTAGAGGATTCATTCACTAAAAAGTGAAAATTAAATGAATGAATCAGTTTCCTTCCATATAGAGGCAAGTTGTTTGATTGCCTAGATCTCAGTTCCTTGTTTAGAATTGGTTGAAACAACTCCTAGAAGGATGAGCTCGACCCCTAGAGGCATGGTAAGGGGTTAGACTTGTCTACATATTGTATTTTCTGAGACATTTTCAGGGTTGGATACTTGGGAATTGTTTGGCACTTCATTGTACATCACTTCTGCATTTTTGGCTAAGGAAAGACCAGGGTTTTGCAGCACTTTTTGGGATCCTTGTGGCTCTGAGTTTTGATGGTGTTTTTTCTCTATGTATTTGTAAGTTTCACTAATATTTATATGTATCATTTCCCTTCTCTTCTCTTCCTGAATTAAACAAATCAGTGTTAAAGGTGGAATCCAATAGCTTGCTTTGCTCTGCCTTTAGTTTTGTTTGATTTTATATGTTTTCATCTGTTTGGAGAGGATCCTTGAGATCTCTTGCCCTCTTCAGCTCCTCAGCGGTCTAAAACATCCATCCCTTCATTTCAAAACATCAAAACCATTGCTTACCCTGCCCCAATCAGAACTCTGCGAAAACTGAGCCTTATCCCCACACCCAAAACTGCCTTTCCCTTTTTTCCAACAAAAACCCCTAAAATCAAACCAAATCCTTGCACTTATATACCTAGCCTAAAATTAGTTTTTATTTCAAGTCATCTCAAGCCCTATTGATACATTTTTCCTAAGATTGACCCGGAGAGAGCCCTCTCCTGTTCTGGTAGGGCTAGCTACCAAACTGAGCGTGGTTTGATGTTATCCTGAACTCTGCCTTCTTTCAGCCTGAGGTGGATTTAGGCAATAACATAGTGGCGACCATACTAGGGAAAAATGGTTTTCTTTTTAGTGTTATTTGTTTTATAAGCTACAGATGGAACCTAAAGTTATGCTAGGTAGCCTTCGAAATGCTCTTGCTTTGCATTAGTGAAAGTAGATAAACGCTGCTTCAGTCAATCTCTGGTCTAGTTTGTAAACGTAACATCTAACTTGTAAATTTCCCCAGTACCTATATCAAGTTCAGATCTGATGGTTGATGGTGGACAACGATCAGACATAAGAAGGCTGAAATCATTCGCCTGGTGACTCCAACTCAATGTAGAGACTCCACTGGAGGACTGACTCTTTCTCTGAGAAAATGGAAGGATCTTACACAAAGTTCAGGTATCCAAAGTGGAATGGTATTCAGGATCTAGTCTGCTTTCTTGTAAATTACTTCTTTGCTGTTCTTGAAGCTGTCCTGAAAGTTTTTCAGAATTTGTTGTATGATAAAGGTGATCAAAATCTTCACTCGACCTATTAAAAAAATGTAAATACTGAGTTTCCCTTTGATCCTGGCCTCCTTACTTTTCCCACATCTTATGATGACTCTCTTCAGAGTGATGAGCCTAAAGAAAAAAAAACTGATCCCGTAGCTCTTGTATATACTCCTACACCTTATATAGTCCCAGATAGGTATAAAACTCTTGTTTTACCTTCTGTTCTTCACGCTTTCCCTAAAAATTATGACCTATATCTACCAAGATTTGACGGTGAATGTAACAATGTCAACGCTGAGCAACATGTGCAGAATGCTAATACTTTTCTAGACCTTTTTGAAGTTGATGACGAAGATGTTAGTATTAGGCTTTTTGCTCTTTCTTTGCAAGGCCAAGTGAAGAGTTGGTTAAAAACCTTGCCTGATGCGAGCATCTCAGATTTCCAGTAGTTCGTCAAATTTTTCCTCGACAGGTGGGTGATTGGACAGAACCTTTTCTTGATTATAGAAGAGTATAACCAGCTGAAAAGACTTCCAGGGGAGACAGTACAATAATTTTCTGCCAGATTTAACAAAGTCTATTATTCGATACCAGCTGATATAAGACCTCCTCCTGGATATGCTCTCTTGCACTACCCGGGTGCCTTTGATCCAGAAATGGAGTTTCAGCTAAGAGAAAGGAATCTTGCAACACTTGAAGAGATGCAGAACATTGCAGTAGATGTAGAGGCTCATTTGCAAATCCGAAGGGCAAGGTTGAAGGAAGAAGAGATGAAAAACATAGATCCAGAGAAATCGACATCTCTAGAGGTGAAGCTTGACATTTTCATAAGTGCAGTGGAAGAGATGATGCAAAATATCACCACAAGGAATGAGTATAATGTTCAAGCCCATGGCTCACTGATTGAAGAAGAACAAGTCGTTGATCCAAAACATTTTATTTCTTATCCCAGTTGTCATAGATCTGATAATGATTGTTTTGTAGATCATCTTGGAGAAGAGAGATCTGTTGATTTGACATGTATGCTTGATGATGTGTTTTATACTGATGATTTGCCTCAGTTTGATCAGTATGATGACGATTATGTTCTCCAAACAGAAGCTAATCTTACAGAAAAATCAACAGCTAGTTTGTGGAAGGAGGAAGTTCACTTTCAGCAGCTCGAGTACAGTGATCAACGATGCATATCAGCTATGGAAATGATGAGGAAAGTGCAGCAAATGTTGAAGTAAGTGAAGGTTCTTTGCCTTTTTTTTTTTATTCGTTTCAGTTCATCAGAGACAATTTCCATGCAATCAGAAATCAACTGTCAACAAGCCTTGATTTGGATCATCTTGAGGGCAATCAAAACCTTGTTCAAGACTTCTCATATCCAAATTTGCAGCCCCCGAATGCCATTGATTGTCAAGTTGCAGATGAAGACATGGAATATGGCACATATGATCAAATGATACAAGATGACTCCGTACCATTTTGTTTTGAATCATTTCAGTTTTTGAAGGGTAAATTTCATAGTAAATCTTCAAATGAGCAGCTTGCAGCATCAGATTTGCAGCCACCAAACGAAATTGAAGGTCAGATTGTGGATGAAAGCATGGAAGAAAAAATACACGATTTAATGATGCAAGAGGATTCTGTACCCTTTTTTTTCGAAGCATTTCAGTTTATAAAGCAGAATCTTCGTAATATCTATAAAGAAAAAGATGAACAGCTAGTAGGATGTCACACAGTTTCAATGGAGACATTGCAACAGTCTTCTCAAGTTTTTGATGATCCTATTGCTCGTGTGTTGGATGATGTTTGCTATAAAAATTCTTCTCCATCATCTAACCATGTGCCAGAAAAGAATGTTGATAATAATCTTATTCAAAAGTCGCCTTCATTGTCTTGTCTAATAGATTTTTCATTACAAAGCCCATTTCAAGGTTTGCAGTCATATGAGGAGATTGATAAAGGAGACTTTTGTTCTATTTGGAATCAGAAACAGAGTTTGGTCATGCACGAAATTCAGGATCCTTTTGACAGCTTGCTGGAATCACCAAAGAAAGACAGTGCAGATGTGAAGAAAATTTTAATATCCAGCTATGAAGATTACCTGGATCAGAGCATTCATGTGTTACTGGAAATTAATAGCTATGTTTATGAAGATCCTTTCGCAGTATTCTTGCAGTCATCCAGTCAATTCATGCTTTGCAAGTTTATCTACAGTCCACTTGATTCCAAGTTTCCATGGGAGTTGCCTTTCGATTCGTCCCTTTTCCTATGCATCAGAAAGTATTTGGGAAGAAATCAAATAGCAGCCAAGATGCTTACGTGGCTGAATTGGCTGTTCCATTTCACTTGATCGGGTGGTGAAAAGAACAATTAGAGTAGGTTTGATGAATAAGCTTAATCATGAGCATCTTTCCAGTTTGTTAGTTGTGTTTTAATCATGTTTGGTTTTATTATGATTTTCAGTTTTAGCCTTGAGTCAAAGTCAGTCTGCATAATGTCATTTTTCGTGTTTTGACTCCATTTCCCAATGGACGAAGGCACTGTCTGCTCTCCCAAAGATCTGCCGTTCTTGGCACCTCCTAGGAGCTACCATCCCCATTGGAGCCAATGTTAGAGTCGGTCTTTACATCCCTTCGTCAGAGATCATTTCTCTTATTGCATTTCATTTTTAGGTGTCTCATTCAGTTTGATCATCTACATTCCATTAGGAGCATCGATCTTCTGACGGAAGGGTCTTGTCATTCATGTCCCTCATGTCATGTACCTGCTGGTCCGTGTCTGATCATCAATGTCAATTTTAAAGTCACTTACAGTCATGTTTGGTCTTTTAATCAAAAAAGAGTCATTTCATTCATTAGGTCTAGGGTTTCACAAATTTGGTCTTCAAAGTGTCCAATAACGCCAGCAGGCACATGAGGGAAGTTCGAAATCAGTTTTCATTGCAAAATTTCATCGTCAATATGCTTGATCGTGACTTTTCTTCAAAAATTTGTTTTGAAGAAAAGTCATCAAATTCATCCTTTTTAATGAATGCCATGTATATTATCAAATATCTTCAGGCGCAGCCCTGGTCATCCTTTTCCAAACGTGCCAACTATCCCTGCAAAGATTGACAAAAGATTCATCATTCAGTCAAAAAATCAAAGTGGAAGCAAAACAGAGTTAAGTGAAAAGTGCCAAAGTCAGCGAAATTGCAAAGGTGGCTTGTTTCAAAAGGAAAATCAAGGTCCATGATATATAATACATTTTAGTGTTTAAACAATCCATTTACATGTCAAAGTTATCAAAGAAGCCGAAAAAATCGAGGAAGCAAAAGTCAGTGTGAAAAGTCGAGACTGTGTGTTGGAGTGCTGCGCGGCGCGTTGGGTGAAGTGTGCGATGCATACAGCCTGCGCGGTGCATAGAGCCACTCTGCACAGTGTAAAATTACACTGGTGTGGCGCATACAGCCTGCGCGGCGCACAGAGCCAGAACTCAATTTTTTTCCTTTTCTCAAAAGACTCCAAATCCATTCAGTCTCACTTGCTCCGAGTAAGTCTATGTGACCTTGTAATTTCCATGAAAAAGTATTTGGTGTTGATCATGAGATTGTTTATGAATATTTGAATACAAAAACTCAAAATCCTACTCTCATGTTTCAAGAATGCTCCTAGGGTTTTAAATTTAGTTTGGTGTCAATCATTGCTCCTTTCCCATCTATTACCACTGCTCATTTTATTATTACATCTCATTCCCCTATCCTCTTACATCCTTAAAAGTCACTTATTCCTAAGCCTATCACCCTATCCCTAAAGTCAATTCATTTCCTATCAATCCCATTTCCCATTTCATGTGACTATAACTTATCACTTTCATTACCCCATTCCTCCATATTCCCTCCCATTAGACATATATTTGGCAGTTGAAACTAAGCACCAAAGTTCTCATTATCATACAATTCTCATGGAGACAGACACCGACACATCATCTGACAGAGACAGTGATTTCACCATTGAACTGCATGCACCAGGAGGACAATGAAATGTCGTAAAAGGGAGGATAGACTCTAAATCTTGGCCGATGAGCATGACACGTGATGGAGGACCTTCAGTCCAAGTTTCAAGGAATTTGGAGAAAATTTTGTCAATTTTGATTTTTTTGGTCACAAAACAGATTTTCCTGTCCGACGCATTGCGCCACCTTGCGCGTGCTTGTGATTGGGACATCTTCTGGAGGAAAAATTGATATTTTTGGGTTTTTTATGATAAATTATGCATGCTCAAGAATGGCCAAGATATTTCATCAAGTTCTGGGTTTCCTAAAGGGTCAAAAACACCTTGAAAATGGCCTTTCTGCCACCTTTTGCACACACAGGAACCAGTCTTGGGAGATTGAAGTTTTGGAGGGGAAAATGACATCTAAATCCAACAATTCTACTTGGGTTGGATAGTAGACAGGCAGGGCTTTCCAACGAGCTATCATGAGCTCAATTTGGACTTCAGGAAGTGCCTCAAAAACAGGCTCAACGTGGCGTGACGCATTGAGTTTTTGGGCGCGGCGCATAGAGGAATTTGGCCTATTTTTCACTCTTCAGCTCAGAAATTCGCCCAGTTCTGACTATTTTTACTTTTTGATGTAACTATTGATCTATCTTGATGTAATTTGGTGACTATGGTGTAATTTTGGCACATATTTACTTGTTCTAGAGGATTCATTCACTAAAAAGTGAAAATTAAATGAATGAATCAATTTCCTTCCATATAGAGGCAAGTTTTTTGGTTGCCTAGATTTCAGTTCCTTGTTTAGAATTGGTTGAAATAGCTCCTAGAAGGATGAGCTCGACCCCTAGAGGCATGGGAAGGGGTTAGACTTGTCTATATATTGTATTTTCTGAGACATTTTCAGGGTTGGATACTTGGGAATTGTTTGGCACTTCATTGTACATCACTTCTGCATTTTTGGCTAAGGAAAGACCAGGTTTTTACAGCACTTTTTGGGATCCTTGTGGCTCTGAGTTTTTATGGTGTTTTTTCTCTATGTATTTGTAAGTTTCACTAATTTTTATATGTATCATTTCCCTTCTCTTCTCTTCCTAAATTAAACAAATCAGTGTTAAAGGTGGAATCCAATAGCTTGCTTTGCTCTACCTTTAGTTTTGTTTGATTTTATATTTTTTCATATGTTTGGAGAGGATCCTTGAGATCTCTTGCCCTCTTCAGCTCCTCAGCGGTCTAAAACATCCATCCCTTCATTTCAAAACATCAAAACCATTGCTTACCCTACCCCAATCAGAACTCTGAGAAAACTGAGCCTTATCCCCGCACCCAAAACTGCCTTTCCCTTTTTTCCAACAAAAACCCCTAAAATCAAACCAAATCCTTGCACTTATATACCTAGCCTAAAATTAATTTTTATTTCAAGTCATCTCAATCCCTATTGATACATTTTTCCTGAGATTGACCCAGAGAGAGCCCTCTCCTGTTCTGGTAGGGCTAGCTACCAGACTGAGCGTGGTTTGATGTTATCCTGAACTCTGCCTTCTTTCAACCTGAGGTGGATTTAGGCAATAACACCATTTATTAAGTGTAATTTTTCCTTCCAAAGTCGTTTTCAATCATTTAGATAATCATTTTGGATGAAGATATTTCACATTCAAACTAGTTATTCAAGGAGTTCAAAATTAGCCCATAAATGAAGACCATGGAGTGGCATTTGAAGAAGAGAAGAATTTCAAGATCATGTTGGAGGGATGATATTGGAGATCATCTATCTTACTTTCTCATATCAATCCTTCATTATCATCATGTTTAATTGAGTTCTTTCCTTACATAAAAAAGACTTCTTCATTCAACATTGTTAGAGAGGAATTTCAAGAAGCAAACGGATCCATCGCAAGGAGTGTCAGAGCTCATTTGCACTCAACTGTTCTCCATAGGTGTTTTTAATCATGTTTGTGTCTTTCCATTGAACTAATATCTGAGTATTGTTGTTTCCATCCATATTTTATTTTTGAATGATATAGTTGAATTTGTAGTTTATATTGTTACATGCCACTTTTCTTTATTTTGTTACAATATCACTATTGTCTTTTGTCCCACAACTAACTATTATTTGTTGCTTAGCTTACAACCTAACTTAACAGGGAATATTTTTCTCAACAATGCAACAAAATTCCCAATCCAACCTAGCTAAGCAGATCACTTCCAATTCATATCTAATAACTACAGTTTCCATTGCTTGGAATGCATTTCCAAACTTGTATCTTTAAAAGTGGGGATCGATATGTACAAACGCCTTTGAATTAAAAGGAAGAAAATGTACTATATAAATAGAAATCAAGAGCATGTGATGCACCTATATAAATTAGACCCTAGGAATTTTTGATGGAAAATTTTAATTTTAAATTTAAAAAATATAATATGCTTCCTTGAAGGACTAGAACTCCTACCTTAAAATATTTATGAATCCCCTAACACCATGGACACCATTTCTAATGTTCCTATAGAGGATGTAATGTTTTCTCTAGAAGACATATCTTTTGGGGTTAAGTGGCTCACAAATAGGAAAGCTAAGGACATTAAAGGATACCAAGCTCAAAATTTTAAAATAGGAGGGTGTATTGTCACCTGTCACATACACAATCTTTTCAATTTGGTAGTGAAGAAAGGCTTCCTTATGCTTTGGATGCAACGCCTCATTGTACCTATCTATAAAAGTGGGGATAAAAACATTCCCTCTAATTATAGGACCATTATGATTAGCCTTATTTTAGCTAAGTTGTATGGAATTAGTTTGGAAAATAAGATTATCCTTTGGCTATAAATCCATGATGAAAGAGCTAAAGGCCAATTCAAGTCTATGAGATATTACTCAATTGTATACTACCTTGTTACTCTTAGGATCATTATCGAGGAGTGCCACAATAATAATAACAAACTCCTTTGTTGTTTGATTGAATTTAGAAAAGCTTTTGACATCATTCCCAAGACAAACATTTAGCTAAGTTGTATGGAATTAGTGTGGAAAATAAGATTATCCTTTGGCTATGAATCCATGATGAAAGAGCTAAAGGCCAAGTCGGGTCTATGAGATATTACTCAATTATAGACTTCCTTGTTACTCTTAGGATCATTATGGAGGAGTGCCACAATAAGAATAACAAACTCCTTTGTTGTTTGATTGAATTTAGAAAAGCTTTTGACATCATTCCCAAGACAAACATTTGGAAGAGGTTGGATGAGATAAAGGTTCCTCTCGAGTTGAGAGTTGCTATGACAAGGTTTTATGAGAATTTCATTTCCAAGTTTAGTACCACGAAAGGTTGGTTAGAAGAAATTAAATTCAATATTAGATTCAAGCAAGGGTGTCCCTTGTCTCTTACCCTTTTTGGCCTATACATTGACAAGTTAAAATAATGTTTGGAAGAAGTAGGTTGTGTTGGCCCCACTCTATTTAGTACAATTATCACTCCTCTTCTTTATGTTGATGATATTGTTCTTTTGGGAAAGATTCCTTATGATCTTGGAAAGAAACTAATAAACCTCCAATATTTCCATTCCAATATGGATATGACTATTAATAATAACAAAAAAAATTTAAATGATAATTAAATCCAGAAAGATCACACATGATACTTTCATAAATGAAAAGAACAACTTGGATGCAGTTCCTTCATATAAATATCTTGGAGTCGATATCCATCATAAGCTCAAGTAGAATTATAACATTGAAACAATGATAAATAGAGGATGGAAATCTTATTATGGACTTGAAAGTAATTGTATGTCAACAGATCTTTAGCTATGGGCTAAATAAAAAATCTTTTTAGCTCTTGTCATCACTATTATTTTATGTGGATGTGAGGTTTGGAGATGGGATATCTCTAAAGAGTTATAGAGGAATATAGAACAAATTGAAAAATAATTTATAAACTATAATCTCATGATTAAAGGAAATGTGCTTTGTCTTATTCTCCTCATCGAAGCAAGTCTTTCCCCAATTGAAAGCATGGCTATGACTAGGTATCTTATGTATAAGAAGAGGTTAAAAGGCATGGAAGACAAGAGGTTTTCTAAAATTGCTTCTAACTCTAGCCAAAACCACCTTCAACTCATGCAGGGATGGCATAATGATGGTTAGTCTTAGCTAGAGCAAGAGGGGATAAAGGAGAAAATTAGTTTATAGAATAAGGATAATATTAAACATATTATTACATCAAAAACTAAGGAAAAACTGAGGGCTAATAAAGAGTTTGAGGGAAAAAGGAAACTAAGATATTATAAGGAGAGGATCAACCCTAATCTTGAAAATAAAAAAATATCTTTTTTTCTTAACTAATGTAGAAAAGGAAATAAGCATTACTAAAATAAGGGCAAATTCTCATGGGATCTATAATAAAATTCGATGTTGGTTAATTTCCTAAATACTATGGAATGAAAGAGTCTATCATGTTTGTGACACTAAAAGAGTTAAAGATAGAAAGCACTTTCTCTTCGCTTGTCGAGCTTATACTTATATTACTTCTAAATTTTAATATATTTGTGGCATTGCCAACTTTCATGATCTTTTAATTCAACAAATATCATCATCATCATACTTATCTTTAACATAATCTATTTGTAATTTTTTCATAATATTAATTAAGCATAAATAAATTTGATTATATTATTATCCTAACTATGTATGAAAATATATGTTACAATTTTTAATAAACAATATATGTTACAATTTCGAATAAACTCTTAAATGTAAATACTTTAACTATTTACAAATCATGTAACTTATTTTTAATTTAGTTATTTTACATGTACAGAACTTTTGAGAAATCTCTATCCTTATGTAATTGATAAAAGATTTTTAATTATAATATACAATATTTAAATTTTTGAGAAAAAAACATATCTCAATATGTAAATACAAAGGGTTATATACCAAAGGCAGTGTTGTATAGAATTAAAAACAAAATCTAAGAACAAATATAAAATATGAAACTGAAACTTTAAATAAAATTTTTTCTCGTGTCGTTCTTTACTATAACATTCAATACTATAAGAAATCATTCTTTATTATAACATTAAAGTTATAATTTAAAAATCTTACAGAATAATTTAGAAATTTTAATAAGATTATGAAAAATATTTATAAAGATTTTTGAAAATTTGATTATAGTTGTTAAATTTTAGTATTTTCGGTGTTTTAAGAGTTTTTAATGGTGCTAAATCTATTTCCACCATCAAAAATATAATTCAAACACTCCAACTATTTAAAATTTTGAAATTTTTTTTTGCCAAATTTCTAAAAAAAACCTTTCATTACAACTCATTACAGACAACTCTGGAAAAAATATAACCCCATTCAAAGCTAATAAATTTCATAACTAACAAATACATAAGATTATACTTGAAAGCAAGTTGTCAACCTTGCAACTACGTCCACTTCCACTTCTCTCGAACGCCAACGAAAATGGCATTCCACAAGAACGTGCAAGCATATGGTAAGTGATCAGTACGGACTATTCGTCGTCGAGCAATCTCTCTATTATATTTTGGGGAATATTCTTTCACAACAAGAGTGCTCGAAATCCACCTCAGCCAAACCAGGGCTTGGACAGCACCATAAAACAATCTCCCCTGAGCCCTGAAATGCCCCCCTGCAATTGACAAAATGCCCCATATCTCACACGCGCCAATTACATAACCCCCTACTGCACGAATCATATATATCGAAGTTAGCGAATTCATCCACATCCAACGAAATCCTGCCTCTGCCTCTGCCTCTGCCTCTGCCTCTGCCTCTGCCTTACTGCCATCGCCATCAGAAGGAACTCCTCCCTCGGCCGAAGGATCAATAACTCCATGTGCAATGATGGAAACTCCATTACCAAGCTTGTGCACAAAATTTCGCCAGCATGATGTACTTATTTTCTTTACACCTATTTTTCTCATCAAACCCAAGAATATGTAGCAACTCAAGGCCAAGTCAATAACACTGGCTATCATTATCACATAAACTCTGGGTTTAGAGAGTGGCATGGCTTCAGGTTCATACCATTTGCCCTTGCCTCCTTCCAATACAATGAGAATAGCCCAAGTAAAAGAGCAAAGCAAGTTCACACAAGCAATTATAAAAGAAAAGGTTCCGAAGCTTAGAAGACTACCTCTAAACGTGAGTAATTGGCAAACATCAGTGTATTCAGCGTTAGATTTGACGCGAGCTTTGCCTACAAAGGCGTTGCAAGCAATCCCCCTTCCTCTGTTCTCAACAATATAGTCTCTTATGGCCCTCCTAGCTATTAGAGCGCTGGAGAAACCATCTACTCTCAACCAGGCTGTAAGTATAATGTTGAGCAATGCTTCTGCGAACCTTGGCACAATAAACGAGAGGGTGCTGTATTTTTCCATGTCATCGCATACCCCGCTCTGAGCCGAATAGTTTTGCAGAGCGTCGGAAGCCAGGTTTATGACTCCTCTCGCGTCCTTCTCTTTAGTCTTCAGAGCTGCGATCAGCATCTCCGTCCACTTATCATCTTCTGCTGGATGGATTGGAATACAGATGCAACTGTTACAGTCATCAAGGACTGCACCTTCATCATCAAGTATTTGACAGACTGCAGGAACAGGACATACAGGCAATATCTTGGGGGCACCCTTTTTCAATATCAGCTTCCTCTTATTCTTCCTCTTATTATGTTCCTTTCCAGCCTCTAAATCCTCTACAATATTGTTGGAGCCCTCTGCATCCTCCTCTACATCCTCCACATGCAACAGTTCCTGGTTGCACCCATGGCAGCCATTCTTCAGGCAGGCCTGACAGGGAAGCAGGCAATTGGAGTGAAGCAGTTCCTGGCCTTTGCACCCATGGCAGCCATTGTTCAGGCAATCGGAGTCAGGCAGTTCCTTAAGTGTTCCAGGCAGTTCCTGGCCTTTGCACCCATGGCAGCCATTGTTCAGGCAATCGGAGTCAGGCAGTTCCTTAAGTGTTCCAGGCAGTTCCTGGCCTTTGCACCCATGGCAGCCATTGTTCAGGCAATCGGAGTCAGGCAGTTCCTTAAATGTTCCAGGCAGTTCCTTAAGTGTTCCAGGCAGTCGTTGGGCAAGCATAATTGTAATGTCGTCCTTTGTCTTGAATACAATACAGTTGCATGCATGGTTTGGCTGACGGCAATTACGGATCGCTACATCGACTTGTCCAGAACTGATTAAAGGAAGTGATTGCAGTTGGATGGAGTGTACACCATAGACATGGGAGGTATACTTCATAAATTGCCCCATGGAACGACTGGCCTTGTCCTTTGACAGCATTACTACTGCAGCAGACCCTAGATTGAGTGCAAATTTATCAGCATTGTCCGACTTGTAGCGACATGTGGTGAGTCCAAAGTCATCAATTTAGGGAAACTAGTGGAACCAGTGACTCCTTCACTAATATCAAATTGTGCTAAAGCAATATTACACAGCAATGACAACCAGCAAACCAAATGTATAATGGACAACCTCGTTATTAGCAGCGAATCCTGGAATAAACCCATTGCAATGTACAAGATGAAGGGGAAGTATTTGCCAAATCAAATGTCTACTTAATCTATATTCTGCTTAAGCCAAGTTGCAAATATATTTATGGCCGCCCTTCTTCCGTCAATGGTTTACTCGCATAGATGGAGTGTGGAGTGTGCTAGGTAAGGTTTTTGAAAAAGGTAGGGAATATGAGAATTATGGCAGAACATGTAGAATGAAGTGTGTGAGAGGTAAGGTTTTGGGTGAATTTTTTGCTTTTGAAAGGAGAGAATAAAAGAATAATAGACCGACAGTTCATGTGTGAGTTAAGATAGCTTTCAAATAAAAGAATAATAATAATAATAGACCGACAGTTCATGTGTGAGTTAAGATAGTTAAAAATGAGTGTACTATATAAATTAGTTTAGGTATGTGAACTATTTTTTTATTATTATTAATTTTTATTTTTATTTTTATTTTTATTATTAATTTTTAAAGTAGAGAATATGAGAATAAGAGTCAATAGGTATCAATTTAGTGGGGAGATGTAATGTGGCAGGGCATGTAAGGCTCATAAAACAGAATGAAGTGTGTGAGAGGTAACGTTTTGTGTCAAAAAAAAAATTGAAAGCAGAGAATAAGAGAATAATAGCTCGACATTGGATGGAGGTTGCGGTCAGGACTTAACTTTCCAAGTGCCCTTTGGATCCCCATAGAGACAAAAGTATTGTCTATGGTTAACTCTTTTTCAAAAAAATGAAACCAGTTAATTAGGAATAACAGATCAGGGATTATATTCTAACATCATTATAAAAGAAAACAAAGTAAACTCTGAGCTTATGAACTACCTTAACTCACCATTTCCCCAACATTTCTTGTGTACTTTTCTCACATCTGCAGAATATGCAAAAGCAATCAATATGTTTGAAGTTTCTATTAATTTATTAGGGATGTTTTAATAAGTCGGAAGTTTCTTAGGGATGCTTTAATAAGTTGGAAGTTTATTAGTTTGAGGGGATCTAGATATCTATTGTATGGTAGATTCCAGAATATTTCAAAAATATGTTAAATAGGAATAAAATCAAATAACTGATTTTATAATTTTAATATGTAATAAGTAATCATCATGAGGATAGTCTATTTATTGATATATTTGGTTGTATGTTGATCAAAACATTCATGAAACCTGCAATCCCAATAAATAAAAATCCTATAATATATGCAATGTGTAGAATGTGTGTTTGTATAAAGATTTACTTGGAATGTTTAGGGGACGAGATGATAAAGAAGACAAGTAGCATATATCATTGACAACCTCCTATTGATTAAACCCTATACATACACATGCCACATTGAATTACAATTAACCTTCATTGCCACTGTAATTTGGAGCCTGCTTCATTATCATTCAAAGAAAACACTCTACCTGTAAACTCCTTCAATGCACTATCATTCACTTGGCAGAGCATATTCTCCCATCTATGGGGTTTGATGGCCCTGTTGCCAAGGCTTGGAGCTTGATCTTGGGACACATCATTCCTAGACTCTTTCCAATCCACAACATATGTAGACACCCTCCTCCAAAACTTAGCCTTGAATTCACTCCAAGCCTGGAACTTGTAGTGATTGATCACTGTCCTCTGGGCCTTCACATACATTGTTTTGTATCCCTTCAGATTTGTAGATGTGTAGCGCTTCAGTTTCATTTCCCTGCAAGTGTAGATTTGTAGCGCTTCAGTTTCCTTTCCCTGCAAGTGTACCCTTGAGTAACCCCTCTCTGTGGGTGCTCAAAGAGGCCTGAGGGTCCAAATTTTATTCATGTCAAAGAAATTTTCCCTGTCATTACAACTCCCGGTTTACTAAGATTTATGACTAATTTCCTCAGAGTTTTTGATGCAGTATTCTTTAATGGGTACCCAATATTGGCATTGGCCTTGAGTTGCTTCAGCCACGAAGGATAAAATACAAACATATCCACGTCAGTGAACATCATCCATTGGCACTTGTCTTTGGCCATGATAGCACAGTGTGACAATCCAGATTCCTGTGTCTTGGTCCATGGCCATGGATGTCTGCTTACCTTGTAATTTTCTAATAATAATTCTTCAGTAGTTTCTTCCAAATTGTCTTCACTGTTGTTATCATGCAGAAAGAAATGTTCCACACCCAGATGAGAATGGTAGATAACCCATTCTCTTATGTATTTTGCAACGTTGAACACCATGGTGCAGACACAGAGTAGTTTCATTTTCTGTGCAATATCTTCACTACCACTTTTGCTTGAATGATGAAATGGTGGGATTTCATAATAAGCAGCTGATGAAATTGATTTCCCATTGATTCAAAGCGTGATTTTGGGGGCAATGAGGTCATAACGAACTGATTCATTGGGATGCTCACCTCTAAAGAATTCTTGTGCAGATATTGTGACCATGTTTCCATGGTATTGTTGAATAGACATCATAGATATTTGGGTTCAATGTTGAGTCCTTGTCTATTGTTAATCCCTTTGGAAAATACAACAATATCCCTCTCTGTGGCCAAGCTCTTGTATACCATGCAATCCCATTTGATGGGGTTGGAATGATCAAAGTAACCCAATTTGCCTGTGATGATCTCTGGTAAATCTGAGCTATAATTAGCTATGCCCACTAGGGAAACTGATGTTGTAGACCAGTGGGTAGCAGGTGGAGGACCCTGGCATTTGACTGCAGCTCGTGGTTGGGTAGAATATCCAAATTGTATGTACTGGATTCCATTCACTGGTGTATGGATTTCTTGCGAGAATGAACAATTGAGGGATGATTTGTGGGAAATCAGATTAGCTTCGGTACGACCCCAGGGCCTTGCTGACTACTGCTCTTAGTATGTACTGGTAGTAGCCAACAACTAATGTAGCTCCAACAAAAGGACCCACCAAAAAAATCCACTACACAAACAACAATCATACTCATCAAGGTTGTGTATCAGCTTTAGCAAATACTAGTTCTGCTCAGTTATAATCCTAATGTTAGTATTGAATCAGTGCAGCTTGTTTCAATCAAAGGATGGCTTTACAATTTGGATTACAGGATTCAATATTATGTTTTGAACTACACCTTTAAAGTAAAAATTAATTCATAATTCATAGATATATATAGTCTAATTCATTGGATCCAACATATTAACTGTACAAAAAGAATGATAAGTTACAGGGCCATAAAAATTCCTTAAAACCCCATGTGGTGTTTTTGGTCATTATCTTTTATGCTACACTTTGTAGCGTTCAAGCTTTACATAAATCCCCAAGGTACCAAAACTTTTGGCAAGAAACTATTAGAACACACACAACAAGGGAAAAAAGTGAAATTACATGGTCATTCCAGGATTGTTTGTGGCCATAAATCACCGCTTCTCCAAAACTCCTTGCAGGGTTGATTTTGGTCCCAATGATGGGAATGGTGGCCATGTGCACCATGAAAACAACAAACCCAATAGGAAATGGAGCCAAGACCTACACAACCAAAGCAGGTCTAGTAAAATTCTCGTCCTTATACATATAAAAAACAAAACAAACATGTACATGTATGTATAAAAATACAAGAACATGGCATTTCCTCTAGTAAAATTCTTGCCCCTATGAAAACACAAAACAAAAGAAAAATGTTCATGGATATATAAACATACAGGAACATGGGAGTCCCTAGCACTGCGTTTGGGGTCAGTTGCAGAGAAAAAAATGTAAATCAGCACAAAAGTGCCAATGATTCCAACAGCCAAACCCACACCCTTGGTGTATCTGGGGTGCACAAAGTTAGTTCCGTCTCCATATCTATCATAGAAACTCTTTTGAATATCTTTCACCAATCCAGCCCCACAAATGGCTCCTAAACACTGGGCTATCATATACAGAATAACCCTTGGCAAGGAAACCTTCCTAGCTAAAAATATACCAAAAGTGACAGCACGATTGATATCTTTATCTTTCACCAATCCAGCCCCACAAATGGCTCCTAAACACTGGGCTATCATATACAGAATAACCCTTGGCAAGGAAACCTTCCTAGCTAAAAATATACCAAAAGTGACAGCACGATTGATATGCCCACCTACAACACCAAACACAAGGAATAAACAAAAGAAGAAATTCACAAGTCTCAAACACAACAGTGCTAGAGTGCTAGTCCAATCCATATCTCTCAGTAATAACATTATATATATGATGATTCACTGACCTGAAATACTAGCAGTGCAGTGAAACAAAATGAAAATCATGTCCCCAAAGGACCAGGCAATACCCAACACTCCCATAGTCCGTTGAGGTCCTGGAGTGCCCAATCACAGTGGGAATGGTCATATAGAGAAACAACAATGTGGCTATGAATTCTGCTATCAAATCCCTGTAGAATGACTAGAGAGTGAACTCATCAATATCAAATAGAAATGAAGGAGGTGGGTTTGTGTAGTCCTTAAGGGAAAAGCCTTGCGTCTCTCCTTCTTCCTTTATCATGACTACAGGTACTGAGCTCTTGCTGCTACTGATGAACTTAAAAATTCTTCTAGGCTTCTAGAAGAGATGGCTACAACTGCAGGGGAGGGGAGAAACATAGAACTTAGTTGTTGCAGAGGCAGTGAATGAATGGATGACCTTGATGAGATTGAAGTTTGTGTAGAAATTTGAATAACTGATATATTATTCACCGAGATTCTCCTGATCACACACTATTTGACTTCATGCACAATACATAATCTCTTCTACCATTGATCATTACATGTGGAAATAAAATCAATTGCATGCACACATTAAAGCCATAAAAATTCACACATATGAACACAGTATGTAATGGGAAAGCTTAAAGCTGAAAACCCCCAACTATCTATATATTATATATGTCATAGAGATCATGTAACAATCATTCTACAAAGATCCTCACAAGCTCTCAGTACAATCTCCAATTGCTACACACTAATCAAGCTAGATCTAGCAAAACACATGCTCCAATCTCTGCCACCTGATAGCCTGCCTCTACTGCGCAATCCCTATTGAAGAATGTCTCTTGACGAGTTTGAATTACCCCAGCCTTGCTCATGCAGCCTTTATAGGCATCTCTCTTGGATGATTGGATCTGAGCCATGCATCCTATAGTCTGGTGATAGTCATGCTAACCCTTTCTTTATCCTCTCTTGCCTTTGGTCTCCTTTGGAAAGCTTGTCCTTGTGAGATAAACCAGAGTATTCTTTAGTTGATTAATGAGTTTATAATTAGTGAATTAATTAATAATTAATTCACACCACTCTCACTAATTGTATTAATCAGTTAGACTAAATACAAATAGCTCAACTATGTTTAGATTAGTTAAACTGAACACAACTCCATTAACTCCTCAATCAACTCCACCAAACTCTGTCACATGAGTTCTAACTAAAGTATCCATGCAATAGCTCCACTTGACCCTCGGGAATAGCGTAATTCCTTCTGTCAGCTCCTGTGCCACATCTGTGCACTTAACTGAAGTGCTCCAAGAGAATAAGATAATGTTTATAGTCCAAATATTATTAAGAGCTAATAATATTCGACATATCTATTTTTATACTGGCAATCTAAAAATAGATTCCACCCAATATGTCTAAAAATAGAAGTCCATCTATTTTTCCAACTTGACCAACCATCCACAAATAGCATCCTGTAACTCATAGAATATGATCGACATGTCTAAAAATAGACATAGTCTAAAAATAGACTTGCGCCAAAAATCACTGTGTGGCCCCCACCCAGTTTTGGTGATCACTTTCCAACTAGGATCAAGATGGTGTTTCGGGATGCCCTCTCAACAGAAAGGATTGTCTTGCTGACTGACATTGGACATCCATCACCGTCCGCCCTCCTCAGCTTCTCGCCCCACTTTGCTCCAGCCATGCGCTCACCGCAACTCCTACGAGCGAACAGCCTCCAAACAACTCGGTCCAATCTAATGCATCTATCCTTGAAGTCTTTAACCTGGCCGGTACCAGCGCACATGTCCATCGGGAACCACGCATTGTTGAACTCTTGCACCCATGCACTCTTGCACTTGGCATCGGCCTACGATCAGGTACTCCATGTCAGAGCAAGCTGTCACTTTGATCACACTGCATCAATCCAACCGATCATGCTACTACGCTGCTTATGGGCACCTCATAGCTGGGTTCAATTCATGAGATCCACACCATCTCCATGAATGTCTTTCGAGAAATCTCCTCATGGGGTTACTCATGCATGTCGCCCCACCTCTTACCTGGTGGTATAGCTGCATGCACTCCCTCTGCCCATCTGGCACGAAATTTCTCTGCATGAGTGGTTGCTCCCATTCCATGATCCTCATCTTGTGGCTACTCCACATCCCGAGGTTCACTCTTACCTGCATGCAAAACTTGCTCCCTCTCAAGCATCAATTGCATGTCTTTCTCGCACTTCCCAACAGTAGGAAGCTCTGTAGACATCCCATCTACTTCAATTCTGTAGAGATTCTTGGCTCGAATCCCAACCTTCTTGACTTTTCCTTCTTCATCCACACTAACTCCTACACTCCCAAGCTCATCCCTGCAGTGGACAAACTTTTTCAAGTATACCGGAATAGTGTCATTCTTCTCCATTTTTATTTTCCTGAGTTTATCCTTGAGCACCAACTTCCTCTGGTCGCTCTTGCTTTGGAACAAATCTTTCAAAGCTTTCCACATCAAGAATGGAGAAGCTTTACCATGAAGGCTGGACACGATGTGATCCTTCACACCTTCCAACAGAATCCTTCAACACTTTGTTGTCTTCTTTTGCCATGCGTCAAGTACGGCAGCATCACTAGAAGTAGGTTTTGGAATTTCTGCATCTATGAACTCCTTCAACCCATTTTCATCCAGCACCGCCTCCATCCTATCCTTCCATGCAATATAATTCGAGTTGCCCTCAAGGGCATACTCCAATCGCAATCCGTTGAAAGACATCTCAACTTCGACACCAAGAAAACACTACTGCAAATTCGAATTCCACCAGCTCAAAACTCAACCACTTCAATGTTTTGCAATTGCTCCAATGATCAATATCGCACTGATACCATGTAGAAATTTGAATAACTGATATCTTATGCACTGATATTCTCCTGATCACACACTATTTTACTTCATGCACAATATAGAATCTCTTCTACCATTGATCATTATATGCGGAAATAAAATCAATTGCATGCACACATTAAAGCCATAAAAATTCACACATATGAACACAATATGTAATGGGAAAGCTTAAATCTGAAAACCCCCAACTATCTGTATATTATATATTTCATAGAGATCATGTAACAATCATTATACAAATCTCCTCACAAGCTCTCAGTACAATCTCCAATTGCTACACACTAATCAAGCTAGATCTAGCAAAACACATGCTCCAATCTCTGCCACCTGATAGCCTGCCTCTACTGCGCAATCCCTGCTGAAGAATGCCTCTTGATGAGTTTGAATTACCCCAACCTTGCTCACACAGTCTTTATAGGAATCTCTATTGAGTGTTGGATGCAAACCATGCATCACTTATAGTCACAACTGATAGTCATACTTGCCCTTTCACCTATCTCTACACTAGTCTCCACTGAAACTTTCCATGCACTGAAGTTAACTGATGTATTCTTTAGTTGATTAATGAGTTTATAATTAGTGAATTAATTAATAATTAATTCACACCACTCTCACTAATTGTATCAATCAGTTAAACTATATACAAATAGCTCAACTATGTTTAGATTAGTTAAACTGAACACAACTCCATTAACTTCCTCAATCAACTCCACCAAACTCTGTCACATGAGTTCTAACTGAAGTATCCATGCAATAGCTCCACTTAACCCTCAGGAATAGCGTAATTCCTTCTGTCAGCTCCTGTGTCACATCTGTGCACTTAACTTAAGTGCTCCAAGAGAATAAGATAATGTTTATAGTCCAAATATTATTAAGAGCTAATAATATTCGACATATCTATTTTTAGACTGGAAATCTAAAAATAGATTCCGCCCAATATGTCTAAAAATAGAAATCCATCTATTTTTCCAACTTGACCAACCATCCAAAAATAGCATCCTGCAACTCATAGAATGTGATCGACATGTCTAAAAATAGACTTTGCGACAAAAATCACCTGTGTGGCCCCCACCTAGTTTTGGTGATCACTTTCCAACTAGGATCAGGAATGATGTTTCAGGATGCCTCCTTCATTTTTTCTTGTTGCAATCTTCAACAGTTTTATGGTCCCCTCATTTATATTTATGGGGTGGATAAAAGCGTAATTTATTGGATAACAAGACCGTAACTGTGCTGCCACCCCAAACCACCTCTTTCAAATTGGGCAACCTAGAAGCCATGTTTCTTTTAGATAGGGCCAATCCAAACTCTCATGAACACACAACCACACATATGCAGAGGATTCTAGACATCCATTGAAAAGTGAAAACCGTATCATTAGGTATGGTGTGTTTTGTTAGGTTGGTATAGCACCCACCGAGATGTGATGCTCACAGGTGTTCCAGTTCTTCCAAATGGATCCCTCTGACTATAAAATACCGATGAAACACTCTCTATACTTTGAGAGTAATGGAATGTGATTCGGCGCGATCCACGATTGCACATAAAGTATTAACTCATTACACTTGTACTTAATCACATAGTTATGGATAACACAACACGTAGAGCGCGGGAGCACAATGCTGGAAGCGTTAAGCAGAAGGGTGGAGCGTAGGGAGAAGCCTAGAGTGTAGAGACATATCATTGAGAGAAATTTTGTAAAGTTTTAGCTTTTGACAACTACAGGTGCTCGCATTAAGCAGGTACCTCCAAGTGGAAACAGGTAAGCAGGTCACGGTCACGGTAATCAGGTAAGCAGGTGCTCACATGTAATCGCAGGTCTACTTGCAGATCTACTTGCAAGGAGTAAAGCAGGACTTGTATCTCAGGTCTCGTCTGAGTTCAGGTCTTGGTCACGGTAAACAGGTGCTCGCAGGTAAGCTCGTGCTCATAGGTGCAAGTGCTCGTGCTCAACGAATGTAATCGCAAGTTCTCGTGCTCGGCCAGGCGAGGGAGCTTGTGCGTAATCAAAGGTGCAGGTGCATAACAGCAGACCAACAAAGTAGGGGATTTTTTCATAACAGCTAACCACCAGACCAGCGAACCAGATTCGAAGTAGGGGATTTTCTCATCTTAAAATGGAAAGCAATTCAACAACCATGGTTGAAAATGGCAAGGAAATATCAGGTGATGTGGAAACCAATCATTTAGTTCAAGTCAAAATTGTTTCAACTAACAAAACAAGGAAGTGGATTTGGGTAAACGCAAAGCAATATCGGGGCATTTTAAGGCATAGGCTCCTTCGCCTCAAATGGGAACAAGGACAAAGACAAAGAAAAAGAAAACAGTGCTAGAGAAAGAAAATAAATAAGAGCAGTAAAAATAAAAAAGAGTCAACCATTTATAGTCCCACATCCACACCTCTCACTTGGTCTTCAGATCTCTATGTCAAAGAACTGATAAGGGCCAGGACAAGGCTGGATATTTTTGAAACCAAAGAACAGGAAAGGGACCGCAAAATTTCATATATAACATTTTCAAACCAGTGTTTAATGGAAGGTAATAGAATTTTAAAAGAATAGGTAACAATGTTACAAGAGGCTTTAGAGATAGTAAAACAAGAATGGAAAAGCATGAAGATAGTGTGGCAAATCATGACAGAATCAAGGGAAACAAACAAGGATGTGATAATTTCTAAAGAAACTCAGGTAGATACACAATATCTCAACAAACAGAGCTTTAAAAAGAGAAGACAAAAAAGAACAATATGGGTGGTGGTCCAAAATAATTCAAAGATAGAGTTGAAGACACTAATGGTTACATAAGGACAGGGGAAGAAGAAGATGTAAGTACTCGTAGAGCACAAGAAAGAGAATACAAAGAAATAAAAGACAGGGAAACAAACTTTATTATTATGGGAATAAGAGATTATGGGAGGAATGAAAGTATTCTCAATTTGACAAGGGACTTTCTGAAAGAGAAACTATATTGGAAAGGGAAAATTTGCCAAGAAAAGAGGGTGGGGAAGATATGTGAAGAGAGGCCTCGTCCCATAAAATTCACCATGGCAACCGTGCAAGACAAACACCATCTCTTGAGCAAAAAGAAATTCTTGAAATGCTCACACTTCTTCCTAGATGAAGATTTAACTAGCAAACAACAAGAGGAGAGAAGGGAAGAAGTGAAGAAAATTAGTGCAGCAAGAAATGAAGGGAAAAGGGCATGATTGTACAATGGTAAAGCAGTTATTCCAGTGTTTGGGACTCAGGTAAAAACAGGGCAGCAAGCTGAAAGTAAATAAAAATAGAGAATTCAGTAATAGGGAGGAAAACAATAAGAGCAACATGGATGGAAAGGGGCGAAGACTCAAAGTTGAGTCTTATGTGTCAAATTATGTAGCAGTCAAACCCTACCCAACTCTACCTAAGTTTAGTTTTTTGGAATTGTAGAGGCTACCCTTGGAGGAGGGGACCTGGGTTATGGCCTATTGCGGAAGGTAGAGACATAATTTGTCTCACGAAAACTCATGAACATGATGGTTGCAAAACTCCTGTGTTTGATGGTTATCTGAAGTTAGCATTTTGGAACAAGGTAGCAAAAAATGGCAAAGGGTATGGGGGAATACTAGTTTTAGTGAAAGAAAAGGAAGTTCGTCACATTCAGTTGATGAAAGAAGATGAAAATAAACAATATTTATGGTTCAAAATATTAGAGAATGAGAATCACATAAGAATTGCAGCATGCTATTTTTCCCCTCAAGTCTCAAAAACTTACAAAAATAATGGGTTATACAACAAGAATCTGTAGAAAATAGCTGAATAAATCACTTATTCACTGAAGATTAACCTGGTCATATATCAATTTCGAATTGCATACATAACACATAACCTTCTTCTACAATTAATTGTCACATGCGGAAATAACAGAAGCAATCTCACATCAATTCAATCACACATTAACTCAGTATGTATGGGGAAAGCCTATAGTTGAAAACCCCGCAGCTATTGTGTATATTATAATGGAGAAATCAAGTAACCAAACAAGTACAATACTCCTCACAAGTACTCAGTACTCTCTCATGAAGTTACTCACAATCTAGCTTGGTTTTGAACAAGTCTCGGGTTCAAAACACACCACTAACTGCCTTGCCTCTATTGCGCAATCATGGCCTGTATATGAAGAGGTTCAAGGTTAGAATCCCCTTGCCTTGATTGCGCAATTGTCATGGACAATTCCTCCAAGTGTAATGCAAATCTCATGCAAAACAAATCTACCAACTGATAGCTTTACTCACCCTTTCATCTACCTCTTCCACTGGTCTCCACTGAACTGATCATGCACTGTAGTGAACTGAAGTGTTCTTGAGATGACTAATGAGTTAATATTTAGTAAATTAAATATTATTTAATTTACTCCACTCATATCTAGTTGATTAGTTAGTTAACTAATCCCAACTAGTTCAACTAAAACAAACAGAACACAACTCCACTATCTGTCCCGTTAACTCCTCCAAAACTCCTACCACTGAAGTCTAACTGAAGCCAACCATGCAAGATGCCATCAAACCCTAGGAACCACGTGATTCCTTGTGTCAGTTGCATGAGTCACCTCCATGACTCAAACTGAAGTGCGCCAAGAGAGTAAACTGCTGTTTATAGTCAAAATATTATTAAGGGTAAATAATATTTGACTTCCTTATTTTTAGGAGATCAGTCTAAAAATAGCCTGGGTCCTAAAAAATAGGGTCTCATCTATTTTTACCGACATGTCGCATCCATCAAGAATCTCCAAGTAGAATTCCCAAATTATGCTCCGTGTGTCTAAAAATAGACATAGTCTAAAAATAGACTTTGCGCCAGAATTTGCCTGCGGGCCCACTTAGTGAAGGCGACTTCATTTCACTAAGCTCCATCATCTTGCTGCATTCTCAACACTCCCTCTCGGCAAGATATGGATTATCTGCAATCTATCCGCCTCGTAGGTCGAACATACGAGCCGGCGCCTTCGTCGGGATGTCGACATCCTGATCCTCCGTGGGAACATATGAAAGCATCATGATTCTCCGCTGAACACAATCTCTGATATGATGGTACCTGATGTCGATATGTTTGGACCTATCATGAAATACTGGATCATCGGCTTGGATTAGCGAGAGCTTGATGCAGCTGCGGGTTATCACGGTAGATCCTTTGTGAGCTCCCAGGTACACTTTACAAGGTAAACTGCGAGGGATCTTCCTCATCCAAACCAGCCTGCATGCGGCCAAGCTTGCGCCACTGGCCACTTCGCTCTTTCGCCGAGGCGGGGTGCACGGATCTCTTCTTCTTTCTTGTACCGGAAAAGCTGGCACGTGGAACGATCTGCGCTCCTCCCGGAAGTGCTCTTCGTTACGGTGGGCTCCTGTGTCTTGCATCGATGAAACAGTTTCACTCCATCCTCCTGTCTGTACCATAGACCATATCCCGATGTGCCTCTGATATAGCGCAATACATGCTTGCCCGCCTTCCCAAAGAGCTTGGTAGGCTTAACCATAGCTTGCGAAAGCTGGTTAACTGCATAGCATATATCGGGTCGAGTATTGACCAGATACATCAACGACCCCACCAACTGTCGATAGGCAGTGGCATCCACTACCTCCTCCGAAGTAGCATCTCCCTTCCTCCAACCTCCAGGAAGAGGGGTATCAACAGGCTTGCAGCCCTGCATGTTGAACCTCTCTAGAATCTCCCGGGCATACTTGCCCTGAGAAACAAACAGTCCTCCACTGCGCTGCCAAATCTCCAATCCCAGGAAATAATGAAGGATGCCCAAGTCCTTCATCTCAAACTCTCGTGCAAGATCCTCCTTGCATGAAAGTATCAACTTCTCATCGCCAGTCAAAATCAAATCATCTACATACAGTACGATGATCAACAGCTTCCCCTCCACCACAATCTGGTACAGGTTTGGATCCGCCTCACTCTTGGAGAATCCAAGCCGGTGAAGTAGCTGTCTATCCGAGTGTACCAAGCACGAGGTGCTTGCTTCAGCCCATACAGTGCTCTCTTGAGTCGGCACACATGCGACTCACTGCTGAAGATCTCAAAACCTTGAGGCTGCTCTATGTACACCTCTTCCTCAATAACTCCATTGAGGAACGCAGTCTTCACATCCATCTGATGAATGTGCCACCCCATCTGCGCTGAGAGAGCAAGGATCGTCGGTATGGAAGAGTACCTTGCGACAGGTGCAAAAGTCTCCTCATAGTCAATCCCCTCGATCTGTGAGAAGCCACGGGCGACAAATCTCGCCTTGTACTTCTCCACACTCCCGTCAGCCGCCTGCTCCACCTTGTAGATCCATCGCGAACCTACAACTGATTTCCCAACCGGTCTTGGGACAATCTCCCATGCACTGTTCCTGATGATCGAATCATATTCTTCGATCATGGCATCAACCCATGCGGGTTCCTCCACAGCTTCCTCAAAAGAGGATAGCTCTGTCACAACACATTGACTCATAAGAGCCATGTATCCAGTGTACCGATCCGGTGACTGTCTCTGTCTGCGCTGTGCTGTAGGTGGTCCTACAACCTTCTCTGCATCCCGAGCCAGTCGCTCAGCTTCTGTAGTGCGCATGCGCCCTCTGATGGTTGGCGCTGCCTGGGTGATTTCTTCCACCTCCTGAACCTCCTCTTGTGGCTGATCCACATCCGGAAGCTCCTCCTTAGGAACTAACAGCTCCTCATCTGCATGCAAGTGTAGCTCCCTCTCAAGCGAACACTGCATGGCTTTCTCCTCCTGAAACTTGATATCCCGTCACACAACAGTCTTGCAACTGTCTGACAAATACACCCAATAGTTGTGAGGTGTATCGGTGTACCCCACAAATATTCCAACCTCTGCGGTCGGATCCAGCTTCCTTCTTGCATCCTTCGTCACATGCATGTAGACAGGAGAGCCAAAAATTCTCAGATGAGAAATATCAGGCCTCTTGCCAGAATAAGCCTCCTCCGGTGTACTCATGCCAAGAACCTTGTGAGGACAACGGTTCTGCACATACACTGTTGTATTGCATGCCTCAACCCACAAGTGAAGGGGTAGGCCCTGATCATGCAACATCGCCCGTGCAGCACCCACGATCGTTCTGTTCTTCCGCTCAGCCACCCCGTTCTGCTGTGGGTTATGGGGTGCGATGAGCTCTCTCCGAATCCCTTCTGCGCTGCAGAACTCCTTGAATTCAGCCGAGATGAATTCACCACCGTTATCACTGCTTAGAGCAATCACCTTCTTCCCCGACTCCTTCTCGACCAGTGCTTTAAACTCACAGAACTTCGCGAATGTATCGCTCTTCTTCTGCATGAAGAAGATCCGGCACTTTCGAGAGAAATCATCAACAAAGATCACATAATACTTGTGCTTTGCTGTCGAAGCAACTGAGAAAGGACCACACACGTCTGTGTGAACTCTCTCAAGGATCGTCGTGGCGCGACTATCCTTCTCGTGAGAGGTGGCTTTCACATACTTCCCTAAAGTACACCCCTTGCACTGATCTGACTGCGCAAGGGTGCCCTTAGGAAGTCCAGTAGAAATCTGCTGCAGAATCTTCAAAGCTCCATGGTGAAGATGGCCCAATCTCGTGTGCCATAGTTCGCCCTCATCATCCCGGCTCACCACATCTCCAGCCTTGCATGCCATAGCTGCGCAGTCATCTACCTGCAACTGATAAAGGTTCTGAGTTCGAACCCCTATCTTCCGGGTCTCTCTAGTAGTCTTACTGCGCAGGAAAGCTTTTCCTTCGCTGAAGACCACATCATAACCCTTATCCTCCAACATCGCTACTGAAATCAGGTTCTTCTTCAATCCAGGTACATGCATGACATCCTTTAAGACAAAGGGTTTACCAGACTCCCTCTGAAAGGATACGGTACCGATACCAGTCGCACTGTATCTACCGTCATCGCCCATCTCGATGTGCATACCCAAATCCTTGTCCTCCGGATCTGAGAACAACTCCCGATCTCCCGTCATATGAAATGACGCACCGCTGTCCAAGAACCACACCGATCCCATCACACTTGAAACCAAGCATGCAATCAGTGAAAAGTCAAGCTCGAACTGTGAAGCCAAAGCTTCTCCATCTGCAGATCTTCCTGCTTTCTTGTTCTTCTTCTTCTTTGGACAATTGGTAGCATAATGTCCGTGATCATGGCAGTGAAAACACTTCACTTTCGCCATATCCTGCTTCTTGCCCTTTGCACCAGAATGAGAGGTTTTCTTACCCTTCCCCTTCTTTGCTTTGGCAACCAAAGCGTAGTTTTCTTCATCAACTCCCTTTGATGAAGATCCATCTCGAGTAGTCCTCCTTATCTCCTCCTGCATGAGATCCGCCCAAAGGCGCTCCCATCCCGGCAGCTTCTCCCGACCATTGACACTATCTTGATATGAGTGCCAAGCCTTCGGAAGACCAAGGAGAGCCATGTCGACCATATCCTCTTCATCGACAGTAACTCCCACACTTCCCAGTTCATCTCTGCATTGAGTGAACTTCGTGAGGTATTTAGCGATACTGTCGCCCTTCTCCATCTTGATGTTCCTGAGCTTGTCTTTGAGCGCCAGCCTCCTTTGGTCACTCTTACTCTGGAATAGATCCGTCAAAGCTTTCCACATTAAATATGGAGTAGCCTTTCCATGCAGGCTGGATACAATATGATCCTTGACGCCCTCCAACAGGATCCTTCGACATTTCTCGATCTTCTTTTGCCATGCATCGACCAGAGCTGCATCAGTGGGCTTTGGGACATCCGCATCCACGAACTCCTTCAGACCATTATCTTCCAACACTGCTTCCATTCGATCTTTCCATGCAACATAGTTCGAACTACCTTCAAGAGCATATTCGAGTCGCAAACCATTGAAAGAAGACATCTTTCAACACCGGCACCAAGAAGAACAACCTTCTGCAAAATTCGAATTCCAAACTCCAAGCTCTATCGCTTCCGATCTATACTTGAAAACAAATTATTTCCAAATCAGAGATTGACTGTAAAGGGCATTCACCAGATCTTTCACCTTACAAATGAATACGGAGGCTACGACGCATGCGGACTACGTAAACGAACCCACGATCCCAAGTAATAGATAGATCTCGACGATTAATCTCGCTCCGATACCATGTAGAAATTAGCTGAATAAATCACTTATTCACTGAAGATTAACCTGGTCATATATCAATTTCGAATTGCATACATAACACATAACCTTCTTCTACAATTAATTGTCACATGCGGAAATAACAAAAGCAATCTCACATCAATTCAATCACACATTAACTCGGTATGTATGGGGAAAGCCTATAGCTGAAAACCCCGCAGCTATTGTGTATATTATAATGGAGAAATCAAGTAACCAAACAAGTACAATACTCCTCACAAGTACTCAGTACTCTCTCATGAAGTTACTCACAATCTGACTCAGTTTTGAACAAGTCTGAGGTTCAAAACTCCCCGCCAATTGCCTTGCCTCTATTGCGCAATCCTGGCCTGTATATGAAGAGGTTCAAGGTTCGAATCCCCTTCCCTTGATTGCGTAATTGTCATGGACAATTCCTCCAAGTGTAATGCAAATCTCATGCAAAACAAATCTGCCAACTGATAGCTTTACTCACCCTTTCATCTACCTCTTCCACTGGTCTCCACTGAACTGATCATGCACTGTAGTGAACTGAAGTGTTCTTGAGTTGACTAATGAGTTAATATTTAGTAAATTAAATATTATTTAATTTCCTCCACTCATATCTAGTTGATTAGTTAGTTAACTAATCCCAACTAGTTCAACTAAAACAAACAGAACACAACTCCACTATCTGTCCCGTTAACTCCTCCAAAACTCCTGCCACTGAAGTCTAACTGAAGCCAACCATGCAAGATGCCATCAAAACCTAGGAACCACGTGATTCCTTGTGTCAGTTGCATGAGCCACCTCCATGACTCAAACTGAAGTGCGCCAAGAGAGTAAACTGCTGTTTATAGTCAAAATATTATTGAGGGTAAATAATATTTGACTTCCATATTTTTAGGAGATCAGTCTAAAAATAGCCTGGGTCCTAAAAATTAGGGTCTCATCTATTTTTACCGACATGTCGCATACTCCAAGAATCTCAAAGTAGAATTCCCAAATTATGCTCCGTATGTCTAAAAATAGACATAGTCTAAAAATAGACTTTGCGCCAGAATTTGCCTGCGGGCCCACTTAGTGAAGGCGACTTCATTTCACTAAGCTCCATCATCTTGCTGCATTCTCAACACTCCCTCTCGGCAAGATATGGATTATCTGCAATCCCTATCCTGCCTCTGTGGAATTCGAACTTGCTCCTGGTGAGCGCCTTCGTCAGGATGTCGGCATCCTGATCCTCCGTGGGAACATATGAAAGCATCATGATCCTCCGCTGAACACAATCTCTGATGTGATGGTACCTGATGTCGATATGTTTGGACCTATCATGGAAAACTGGATTAGCCGAGAGCTTGATGCAGCTCTGGTTATCACAGTAGATCACTGTAGGCTCCAAATGCAACCTGAACAAACCTGCGAGGATCTTCCTCATCCAAATAGCCTCACATGCAGCCAAGCTTGCTGCCATGTACTCGGCCTCTGCTGAACTGAGTGCCACGGATCTCTTCTTCCTGCTGTACCAGGAAACTGCTGTCGACCCAATGCTGAAAACTCCTCCAGAAGTGCTCTTCCGGTCTGTTGGGCTCCCTGCCCAATCTGCATCAGTGAAACCCGAAAGTTTCACTCCATCCTCCTGTCTGTACCATAGACCATATCCCGATGTGCCTCTGATATAGCGCAATACATGCTTGCCCGCCTTCCAAAAGAGCTTGGTAGGCTTAACCATAGCTTGCGAAAGCTGGTTAACCGCATAGCATATATCGGGTCGAGTATTGACCAAATACATCAACGACCCCACCAACTGTCGATAGACAGTGGCATCCACTACCTCCTCCGAAGTAGCATCTCCCTTCCTCCATCCTCCAGGAAGAGGGGTATCAACAGGCTTGCAGCCTTGCATGTTGAACCTCTCCAGAATCTCTCGGGCATACTTGCCCTGAGAAACAAACATTCCTCCACTGCGCTGCCAAATCTCCAATCCCAGGAAATAATGAAGGATGCCCAGGTCCTTCATCTCAAACTCTCGTGCAAGATCCTCCTTGCATGAAAGTATCAACTGCTCGTCGCCAGTCAAAATCAGATCATCTACATACAGTACGATGATCAACAGCTTCCCCTCCACCACAATCGGGTATAGGTTTGGATCCGCCTCACTCTTGGAGAATCCAAGCCCGGTGAAGTAGCTGTCTATCCGAGTGTACCAAGCACGAGGTGCTTGCTTCAGCCCATATAGTGCTCTCTTGAGTCGGCACACATGCGACTCACTGCTGAAGATCTCAAAACCTTCAGGCTGCTCTATGTACACCTCTTCCTCAATAACTCCATTGAGGAACGCAGTCTTCACATCCATCTGATGAATGTGCCACCCCATATGCGCTGAGAGAGCAAGGATCGTCCGTATGGAAGAGTACCTTGCGACAAGTGCAAAAGTCTCCTCATAGTCAATCCCCTCGATCTGTGAGAAGCCACGGGCGACAAATCTCGCCTTGTACTTCTCCACACTCCCGTCAGCCGCCTGCTTCACCTTGTAGATCCGTCGCGAACCTACAACTGATTTCCCAACCGGTCTTGGGACAATCTCCCATGCACTGTTCCTGATGATCGAATCATATTCTTCGATCATGGCATCAACCCATGCGGGTTCCTCCACGGCTTCCTCAAAAGAGGATGGCTCCGTCACAACACATTGACTCACAAAAGCCATGTATCCAGTGTACCGATCCGGTGACTGTCTCTGTCTGCGCTGTGCTGTAGGTGGTCCTACAACCTTCTCTGCATCCCGAGCCAGTCGCTCAGCTTCTGTAGTGCGCATGTGCCCTCTGATGGTTGGCGCTGCCTAGGTGGTTTCTTCCACCTCCTGAACCTCCTCTTGTGGCTGATCCACATCCGGAAGCTCCTCCTTAGGAACTAACAGCTCCTCATCTGCATGCAAGTGTAGCTCCCTCTCAAGCAAACACTGCATGGCTTTCTCCTCCTGAAATTTTATATCCCGTCGCACAACAGTCTTGCAACTGTCTGGCACATACACTCGATAGTTATGAGGTGTATCAGTGTACCCCACAAATATTCCAACTTCAGCAGTTGGATCCAGCTTCCTTCTTGCATCCTTCGTCACATGCATGTAGACAGGAGATCCGAAAATCCGCAAATGGGAAATATCAGGCCTCTTGCCAGAATAAGCCTCCTCTGGTGTACTCATGCCAAGAACCTTGTGAGGACAACGGTTCTGCACATACACTGCTGTATTGCATGCCTCAACCCACAAGTGAAGGGGTAGGCCCTGATCATGCAACATCGCCTGTGCAGCACCCACGATCGTTCTGTTCTTCCGCTCAGCCACCCCGTTCTGCTGTGGGTTATGGGGTGCGATGAGCTCTCTCGGAATCCCTTCTGCGCTGCAGAACTCCTTGAATTCAGCCGAGATGAATTCACCACCGTTATCACTCCTTAGAGCAATCACCTTCTTCCCCGACTCCTTCTCGACCAGTGCTTTAAACTCACAGAACTTCGCGAATGTATCGCTCTTCTTCGACATGAAGAAGATCCAGTACTTTCGAGAGAAATCATCAACAAAGATCACATAATACCTGTGCTTTGCTGTCGAAGCAACTGAGAAAGGACCACACACGTCTGTGTGAACTCTCTCAAGGATCGTCGTGGCGCGGCTATCCTTCTCGTGAAAGGTGGCTTTCACATACTTCCCTAAAGTACACCCCTTGCACTGATCTGACTGCGCAAGGGTGCCCTTAGGAAGTCCAGTAGAAATCTGCTGCAGAATCTTCAAAGCTCCATGGTGAAGATGGCCCAATATCCTGTGCCATAGTTCGCCCTCATCATCCCGGCTCACCACATCTCCCGCCTTGCATGCCATAGCTGCGCAGTCATCTACCTGCAACTGATAAAGGTTCTGAGTTCGAACCCCTATCTTCCGGGTCTCTCCAGTAGTCTTACTGCGCAGGAAAGCTTTTCCTTCGCCGAAGACCACATCATAACCCTTATCCTCCAACATCGCTACTGAAATCAGGTTCTTCTTCAATCCAGGTACATGCATGACATCCTTTAAGACAAAGGGTTTACCGGACTCCCTCTGAAAGGATACGGTACCGATACCAGTCGCACTGTATCTACCGTCATCGCCCATCTCGATGTGCATACCCAAATCCTTGTCCTCCAGATCTGAGAACAACTCCCGATCTCCCGTCGTATGAAATGACGCACCGCTGTCCAAGAACCACACCGATCCCATCACACTTGAAACCAAGCATGCAATCAGTGAAAAGTCAAGCTCGAACTGTGAAGCCAAAGCTTCTCCATCTGCAGATCTTCCCGCTTTCTTGTTCTTCTTCTTCTTTGGACAATTGGTAGCATAATGTCCGTGATCATGGCAGTGAAAACACTTCACTTTCGCCATATCCTGCTTCTTGCCCTTAGCTCCGGAATGAGAGGTTTTCTTACCCTTCCCTTTCTTAGCTTTGGACACCAAAGCGCAGTTTTCTTCATCAGCTCCCTTTGATGAAGATCCATCTCGAGTAGTCCTCCTTATCTCCTCCTGCATGAGATCCGCCCAAAGGCGCTCCCATCCCGGCAGCTCCAAATATAAACAAACGATATCGCTCGCCCAGCTTGGTCATCGCCCACCACAAAAAGGATAATACTAAGACTGCCTGGTCGCCGCTTCAGTAGCAGTTTCTGGATAAGTTGTTGTTTCCTTCCGGCCGCTATTTATTTTGCTGTTTTTGTAGTTGTTGCAGTAGTTGTTAGAAAAAGAGAGGGATACTATGAACACTGCCAACCGTGATGTTTGGGCCCAACGTGATCTGCTTCAAAATGAAATATGGACTGTACCAACTAGGCATTGCCTGACCTTACCTTCCCGAATGACTTACTTTCCCCCCCATATGTCAGTAGTACTTCTGGATTTCAATTTTGGATTTCCATTCCCCAAATAGTATTGACATTTTTTCTATGATTTACATGTTTCTGTAAAAATTAGTGTTGTTATCACCTCCAGCGAACTAGATGGCTCTACTTTGAACTCTTCATTGAACTGTTTCCTTTTCTAATAGTGCTTGCATTCTCCCCTCCAAAATTTTCAAAGACTGCAAGTCTTTTTCAGTAAAAAATGCATTTACATTATTGTCAAAAAGCCTAGGAATGACCTCTTCTACTTCTAAAAGATCCTTTTTATCTTCTGTTGCCTTCTTTTTAGACTAGTTAGCAGCGACTGAATATTTCATCCATATCAATAAAGGTATAATACTTTGGTTCATATTGTCCATTATGTTTGTTATTCTATTTCCTTTTGTGATATATTTGAGTAATATTTGTAAGTTGTAACTTTCGATTTGATATTTCTATTTGGCACACCAAAAATAGGAATTTAAACTATTAAATTAAGTAATATAGATTTAATTTAATTTCAAATTTATCAAGAGGTGTTAATATGGATTTAAGTTACTGTAAATGAAATTTATAATTTTTTTTTTTTGGGTTCATTTACAAATATTTTTTTTGAAAGTTAATATTATTTAAACTTTTATAGTATGAGTAACTCTTGTGTTATATTTGACTAATTTTTTATATAATTGAAATTCAAAAACATATGATTTTCTCCAAGTTTTAATTGTTTAAAATATGATTGTTTGAGCAACTCTTTGTTTGGGATACAAGGAGGCTCAAAGATTTTTTTCTTGTATATTTGAAGCTCTCCATTATTATAGAAAAGGATTTTTTGCTTGTATATTTTTATGCTCTTTGTCATAGTAATGTCATATAGTGTATGAAGTTTTAAATTGTTTTTATTATTTTTATTATGTGTTGGATGTGATTTTGATTGAAAATGTTTCTTTTTTATTTATTAATTAAAAAAAATTATTAGAAAAATTATTTCTTTAAGCCTTAGAATTTACAATCAAAATTAGAAAATGTATTTTTATCTAAACTATTTATGAAAAGTTTAATATTGTTTGATCTTCTCTACCATGTCCTTTTTACATATATCTAGAATAATATTATTTGTACCTGGTTTCTGTTTTTTTGTAACATTTTACTACCATAATCAAAATCTATAGAAATAATAATCTAACATTATAATATCTTGAAATGGAGCTAGCCAACTCAAATATAGTATTGCAAATCCTTGGCTAAGTTAGATGAGGAGGCTGTGTATTACATATGGTCTTGAATGAGCATTTGGACTCTTTAGATATATATCTAAAGAGTCCAAAAGCTCATTCAAGACCATATGTAATACATAGCCTCCTCATCTAATATATAAAACTTTAATCCATGTTCTTAACCTTAACATTGACACAATTGGAGTACAATTTTACTCACTGCTTTATGATAGAAAAATATGCGGATGAATATTGCCCACATATCCGAAGTCAAAAGGGATAGATTAAAAAGGGATGCTCTGGTTATCTATAAAAGATAAATTAAAGAAGCATGACATAGTAGTAATGCAAATTAGATATGCGTACCAATTATGTTCATATAACACAACAAATAGATGATTCAATACAAATGTCACATAGAAGTCATATTTATCCCATGGGCCTTCAACTTAAATTATATATCTAGCATTACATTAAGCTATAGGAGATAAATCAAAGAAGCATTTGAATGTAAATTAAACATGTGTAATAATTATGTCCTTTAGTTCAATAAATAGATAATAATTTGCAAATGCCATATCTAAGCTATATTTCATCTAAGTAGCTTTCAATTTAATCTTATATCTATGTTAAATTATATAAAATAATAACAGTAATCTAAACTTCAAAATAATATTTAGAACTTTAGTATAAAATGTGACATATAATTTTCCTGTGTGGAAAAACATAGTTACTGAGAGTTCAAAACTCATGCATTTGAATAGAAAGTGGGTATACGAATGAGAAAGTAGATTTTTTCTAGAAATGAGGAAGTGAAGGTTGATAGAGAGCCACACAAAATTGCAAATTCATACCTTAACAAAATTGTTAGATCCTTTTAAAGAAAATGTGTCATATAATCAACTTTCATCGAAATATATGACAAACTCAACCCAATTTTATGAAAAATAGTATACCATTTTTTACATTTCACATAAAACAAATAGATAAATATTACTTAATTATTGTTATAAAGATTTAACTACCCATAGAGAGATGGCCAAGTGATTGAGACAGGGCATCATCACAATAAAAAACTAAGTACAATTTGTAGTAATCCTAGAATCATGCTTTACATAAGGTAAAATTGGGGAACTCATGACTTGTACTATAGATAAAAAACATTTACCCTTACCAAAAAATATATGATAAAAATTGACAAACTACATAAGTTTAAGCTTAAGGGGATATAATCCTTCTTGCCTTCCATATAGATAATGAAAATTATTGTTCCAAGTCTCATGTTGCTTCTCATGTTACTTTATAAACCTTGATTGGAAAGAAAAATAGGAGGGCAGAAATGTAAGAAATATAAAACATAATGAAACACAACGTAAGAAATAGAAAACATAATGAAACACACACATACATATCTCTAGACAATCAACACAATTATTTTCCTAGGAAATCCTTATGGGAGACAAGCAACCCTAAAAAGTAATGATGCTCTAGACTCTTTTTCCCTAGGAAATCCTTATGGGAGAAAAACAACAATAAAATGTAAACATGCTCTACTCTCTCTTTTCTGGTATGGAAAATATGTTTAAGGTAATCTCTCTAGAGTTAGCTAAGACTTTTGGCATGTAAGGTTGCTATAAAAACTTAACTTCATACATTTTTCTCTCTAACTTCACACTCCTAGTTGTATTTTCAACTATGGAACAAAATACGATAACACAAAATGGAACTCTTATTCCTCCTAGTGGCCAAGTATTTAACATAGCGTGATAGCCAACTAGGTGTAAGATTTGACTCCGTCAACCATTAACGAGGTTTGTGATTTTAGAGCTTTTAGAGTCTTGTTAAAATTCCACATGTAGCTAGCTTGCTATGCATGAGTAATGGGGCTAAAATGTCATTCTCTCGTACCATGGTGGTCAACATGATATAGGTCAACTTACTAAAGGCATAAATTTTGAATGAACTTCATTTGATGTTTTTCTTGCACCATTGGATATATGTTCTAAGTGTAGAATAATGGTCAAGATTTCGGCACAAGGAATAATCGTTTGACCCCCAAAAATGTCATTTAATACCTCAAAATGACTCCAAAAGGTTTTAGATCCCAATTCTCCACCCACCATTAAAATGACCCTACAAGTTGATTCTTTCAGTTTTTTCATTCTATAAGCATCAAAATATATGACAAATAATATAATTATCCAATCTAGATCATTATTTAATAATTTGTTAAAATTATGAGTAATATATACATCATGGAATTTAAATAAATAGCATTAATTCATTGAACAACCTTGTACATTCCTTGTTGATACTTTGAAAGTAATACGTTTTGAAAAATAAATTTTTTATGGATTCTATTTTCCACATTCTCTCAACCATATCAAAAACCTTCTTATAATATTTGAAACCTAAGGTCTTTCCCATACCAAAGTATGTTCTTTTAAAACATGTTTTCTTGGTGATATGGGTGATTTAGAAATGATTGGGAGAGCGAAATTCCTCATTTAATATGTACAATATGTTTGGTTCATGCCACTAAGCCAAGAATTTTAAATTCAACTGATTTTTAATATAACCAACTAAATCCTTCAAAAAAAGAATAAAACAATTTATGTTAGGGTTGTGGATTCAGGCATTGAAACAACACACCATGATATTTCAAATTTAAAAATAATGGTTTGAGTCCTAGGTAGCTTAGAATTCTATTTGTTTTCAAAATAAGGATGCACTCCCATTTGATTCTCATGATTAGGTTGTAATCATGAGGCTCTCTCTCAAGAGTGGACCTTCCCAAAATCTTGTGACGTCTTGTCATAAACAAAACCATCAAACTGAAAAACACATCATGCAAGAAACATAGCTTGCTGACATATCATTTTTCTCCTTCAAAAAAAAAAAAATTCACATCATGTGAATATCTCCATGTACTCTTACATATTGGTGTACAAAACCATCAACCAAACACAAGTCGACAAAACATGCCTCTTCAAACAACTGGCTCTCAAGTCAAATAATAGAGCTCATGTACAAATTTCCATATTTGTTGCATTTAAGTGTGTCAACATAACTCTACTTTCAACATCTTGCTTCATGCAACATGCACCATACTTTGAGTAAATGAAAATAAATTCATGAAACATCAAAATACATGCAAGGCCTTAATTGGATAAGAAATCTAACCATCTGTTAGCAAACCATTTCAATGGTGCTTCTTTTAGCTGCACTTCATCATGTGAATCATCTTGACCCTCATCAATTATGGAATCCTCTTTTCCATTCTTGTCATTATCTCTTTCCACCTTCTTCAAATGTTGTGGATGACTTGTTGGATACAAAGTCCAACACTTGTCTACAAGGTGACCTTTCTTATGGAAATGAGTAATAAACAATTGCATCTTATTTTCAACATCATTTTCCTTTTCCAATGGGCCTTTGACTTTTTGCCTCATTTATTTAGAAAGTTTCAATGTGCATGGATATCTTCTTCCAACATCTATAAACATTATGATTATTCAAACCACAAAAGGAACATGTGCAAGTTCTTTTCTATATCTTATGTGAATATTTACCATGTTTATCATAATCAAAAGCAAGTTGATTAAAGGAAAATTTATGCCTTGAACATTCACCGTTGTCGCCTTCTTGAGGAGGTGAATTTGATGAGGTAGTGGCTCTCCTCTGAATACTAGCAATGAATTCAATGACTAGATAGAGCTTTCAACATCCTCTTCTTTTACATTCTCATTAGCTACATGATTATTAACATCTTCTTGCAAAGTGGGTGTCAAACTTTTCCATTCATCATGAACACAAACTTCACAAGCTTGAGGTAATGAACACGAAATGAAATTCCTTCTTGGAACAGCTTCATGTGCCTCCTTGGATTTGGAGCATTCTCCATCATGTTTTCCATAACCAAGACCCAAATAATTAGGCCCTTCCTCAACAACATTTGGCTCAACTATGCCTTGTACTCAACTATGCCTTGTACATGTTTGCCTTTAAACCTTTACTTTCATAGCACATTTTCATCAAAAATTTGGACCTTATTCCTCTAGTGTGTCTCTCAAAAGAATTTACACATTAATTTTGAGAGGAAATTGAAGACATAAACCAATAGCTAATTCTTCTAACTAACCTTGACTAAAATGAGCTAAATTGTACTTTGATACCAACTTGATTTGAATATGGACAAACTAGTTTTCTTGGGCTATCTCCCTCATTAGTTAAATAAAAATGTGTTTAGGATTGTCTAAAGTTAGCCAATTGGGAATGGGTTTATGTATCAAGCTTTAAGTGTATTTTTTGAGAAAGTTATGAGTTAATTAGCTTTTAAAAATGTGTACAACAAATAAAATTCAAATTTTTTATTTAGGAAATTTTTTTCCCTCAATCCAGATTCTAATCATTGGTCACGTAAGAGGAAGAAAGAGGGAATCCACTTTTCAAATTCTAGACCTTGTCTAAACCAAAATAAACTAGAGGTTTGGTTTTCAAATACATTCACTTATTTGGAAAAGTTCTAGCTACCAAAATTCCATATGCCAATCTACCTCCCAAGAAATCCGTTTATTACACCACTGGTTAGTTTTTTGTCTTCTTATATTCTTTATCAACCTCTTCTAGTGATTCTTGAAAGGTGGATACTTAAATCCTTCCTAAAAATTTTAGCTCTAAAACGAGAAGACATACAAGGTCATTTTAAGTCATTCTTCTATCCAATTATAAAAACCAAGTGAATATTTCTACATATTGATTTCTGTCCCATAAATTGTACAATATATGTGGAGTTGCCTCACCCTAAGTGAGATGTTTAACAAACATAACAATAGAGAAACAATTAGTGACGTCACCAAAATATGTAGCCTCTTCAAGGTATCATATCCTCTCATCAAGGTCAAGAATCTATTCACCAAAAATGTCCTATGGAAATGATGGTTTAAGAAACAAAACTAGACAAAAACCTTCAGTGAGAACAACAAAATCTAAAACCTCTTCAAGGTCTTCAATATGCTCGTAAAGTTAAATTGTGTCTTGATCAATTCCAACAACAAAGAAACATTCAGTGACAACACCAAAATCTACAACTTCTTCAACGTCTTCTAAACCATCTTCAAAGTCAATATTGTGTGCATCAAATTCCTCAGCAAGGTCATCAATGGAGTCATCAAAACTACTATTTCAAACTTCAATGACAAAAATAAGTCAAAATAATTCAATTTCTCCTCCAAAACCTTCTTCTCTGAGCAAAGCTAGCATGATGTCGTCGAGAAATTCAGTAATTCCACGAGGAAATTCTATCAAAGTTAAAACAAATCCTTTTCATCCATATTTAATGCCTACTTTTTCAGGTGGACCACCTCCAAAATTAAGGACCACAATTCCATAAAATACAACTTTACCTAATAGGTGTAGACCTAGAACCCCCAACTTTGCGTGACATGTACAATTGAAGATCTTATGGTAAGAAGTGTGAGAAGAGAGTCATGGTCACTGAGTTGAGCAAGAGAAATAGTTTGGTATGACAACCTTACTTGTGATAGGTCTAGCTAGCAAACTACCAAATTACATGGTAATGGCATTCAAAATGTGAAAATTCCCATTTCACTTGGAAATAAGATGGTAGAGAAAGGTATAGATGAAAGGAGATATCCATCTATGGTAAAGAAATCAAATAGTTCTATCAATTCCACCTTGCAACTCTAAGAGACATTGAATTAATTTCATCTCAAGACAGGGCTTTGGGAGGACACTCTCAAAGCCAACCTTCCTTATGGCTTTGAAACACATGGTAAGTATCAAGACTTAGCAACCTTATTTGCATAATTTTTTCTAGCATGGACCTTAATGTCATAGCCTTCTTTTTCCTAAAATGAATGAAAATTTCCTTGCAATTTGGCTTGCAACATTCACAATTCATGCTCATGGAACATGATTGTGTTGAAATTGTGATAACATCTGCTGTATGCAGAAGCTAATAAAAAATGATTGAAAATGACATTTTTGCTCTGTTTTTTTGAATATTTAAGGAAAATTACACCAAGTAGCTTCCAACCTCATATGACCATCATGTCAAACTCATCTCAGGATATTGTCCAAGTAAGAGCCACTTAAGCAAGAAATCTAGTATACATGACTCTCCAATTTCAATTAGCAGCAATGAAAGTTCTAATTATGGTGCAAACATTGCTCCAGATCCTCAATGGGGCATGTTTGATGACAATAATTTGGGGAGTGAGAGAGGGAGATGGTAGGAGAAAAAATTCAAGGAATCCACGGGAAATTGAAAAATATATAACTAATAAGGTGGAAGACACTTTTTAACCTAAGAGAGAAACCTGTTAGGAAATGGGTGAAGTTGGTATTACACACCCAATTGGATAACCTCGAGGAGAAAACATTTCTCCCACTTTATTTGTTGGCATAACCTAGTAAGGGTTATTCACTCGCATGTATTTTGTAAAGGCCTTGACCTAGTTCCCATTCAACTCCATCCACCAGGTTGTAGATGATTCCAAGCCTAATTTCATGAAAAGTAAGTTGTGGATGATCACATTGACCTGCTTGATGACGTGTCTATGAAGATTAACTACCTTGAACTATTTTTTGCGTAGGGAAAGAGACACATTCCCATGTCTAAGCATGAAAACTTTCTTTGATATTGTTAATGCCTCTAGTGTTTACTTCTACAAGTTCTATAGGCAAAGTCTGTAAAGGGCCAGGTAGCCTCTGGATCTCATCTTTTATGAAAGGTGACATATCTAGTAAATGCCCCTACAGTCAATCTGTGGAATGGATCTAAATAGAAGTTCTTCATTTTAATATCCATAAAAAACAACAAATTTAAGGTAAAATATGTACATGTGTCATTTCTCCCACAAAATAAATTGTATAAGTGGTAAATTTTATACCAAGTGTGCTCCCACCATGTAAAGCGCAATTTGGTGAAATTATCATTTTTATACTTTCTTTTTCGATTAAATTTAGTTTCACACATGATAAATTATTGCTTTGAAAGTTGTGTTCTACATAATTTGTGTACACTAAATTACAAATTGATTTTTGGAAATCTATTTTGTTCAGCACGTCTATATGATCGACATTTTGTTCAGCATGTCTATATAGAATATGGACGAGCATTGAGACTTGGTCAGAATGATAGTATTCACTCTGAATTTCTTTTTGTGGAACAAATGTGGTAGTTTTCTGGAAAATCAATCACTAACAAAATGGTCCCTAGTGGAAAAAATTCACGATATTTTTTGAATTGCAAGTCTTGCCATTGAGCTCTATGGGAATTCTTGGTGTATTTGTAAATTTCTTCCTCAAACTTTCTCAAAAAGTCTATCAGAAAAAATTCTTCTTCTAGTAATTCAATTCTTTTAACACTATTTTCACCTTGAATCGATGTATCAATATATTCATATCTCTTCCATTTCACTTTCATGTTGGACAATGATTGATCATTTATATCAATACGATATTTTTTTTCAAATTTAGTCAAATTTCCACAATCATCGCATTTTTTACCCCCAAGACATTTCTTTTTGTAAAATAGTTCATCGCTTTCTCTTTCACATAGAATTTGAGATATGAAATCATGGATAGTGGAAGGAGGAGGTGAATCTTTCCATAATGTTCTACCGAAATCAAGGAATGTGTCATAATATAACTCAAATTCCACATGATAACAACAACAACAAGTGTCGCGTACGATGATAGGTTTTACATACCATGGTTTTTGTTGAACAAAAGCACTGAGTGAAACATGAATTTGACGATTCTCTTCTTTGAACTTGTTGAATAACTCTATCTGAGTGGTTTCCAAGAGATATTTTTCATGTTCTTCGTACTGATTTCATGCTATTCTTCTTCGCATCACATGCCTTGCAGTTGGTGAAACACGCGAATTGTTCTTCCAATATTCATATATTATTTTTTTAACATTTTCTCCAAGTCTATATTTGTATGGTTGCCTACAAATAGCTCTCCAACAAGTGAGTTCATCATTTACATCTATTTGCAGCCAAAATTTCCGATGTTTGTGCAAAGTTTTTCACGAGGTTCCCAGTGCTCGTGCCATAGATGTTACCAAACGATTCTCTTGAGTACTTAATGAAACCATTGCCATCTGTATTCCTCTACGTACAATTGAAACATCTTTCTCTCTAGATCTCTTAATTGAATTTATAGCACTACTCATATTTTTTATCACATCTTCCTTCATTTTTTTATCTTTGGTTGATTTTCGAATACCCAATAGTGTCGTAGCTTCTTTTAATTTCCTTAATGATAGGAGACCTTTTAACATTTGAGCCTGAACTGTCACCCACTCATTTAAGAAATACTTTTTAAAAATGCAGTTAACACGATATCGTAGAACTTGGTCAGGTTTTTTATCTCCATATGTGTGAGTGTCAACATTTTCTAACATCTCATTCTCGATAGTGATTTCATCTGTACATATTCGAAAAAATAGTACATATTCAATAAATAACTAAATTAATAAATATATCTATAATTTCAATGATATGTGCATGTGTTTAATATATATATATATATGTGTGTGTGTGTGTGTGTGTGTGTGTGTGTGTGTGTGTACATACCTTGTGATTCAATTTCTTTATTTGGATTTCTTTCAATATTTTCACCATCTTCAATCATTGGTTCAATATCTCTTTCACTTTCTCTTTCAAAATTTTGTATCTCATCATCAATGTTTTGAGGAATATCTCTGTCTGTTTACATTAAACAAAATATTTTTCAAATTAGTTCATCAAATAAAAATTAACCTTCACATTTCACATTAGGAAAATTTTAAATATATCAATAGATCATAATATTTACACTTACATACCTGCTTCAATTTCTGCTTGAGGTTGATTTTCTTCTTCAATATTTTGAGGAATATCTCTGTCTGTTTACATTAAACAAAATATTTTTCAAATTAGTTCATTAAATAAAAATTAAGCTTCACATTTTACATTAGGAAAATTTTAAATATATCAATAGATCATAACATTTACATTTACATACCTGCTTCAATTTATGCTTGAGGTTGATTTTCTTCTTCAATATTTTGAGGAATATCTCTATCTGTTTACATTAAAAAATATATTTTTCAAATTAGTTCATCAAATAAAAATTAAGCTTCACATTTTACATTAGGAAAATTTCAAATATATCAATAGATCATAATATTTACATTTACATACCTGATTCAATTTCTGATTGAGGTTGATTTTCCTCTTCAATATTTGAGAGGGCTTCTAACTTTATTTTGCGAGATTGTCTCGTCTCTTCTCTACGTTCCTCAGGGTCTCTTTTTCGATCATATTTTCTCGCACAAGTTCTTCGATTTACAATGATAATAGGGTACAAAGTTCAAAAAAATTCCTTCAAAAAATTAGACAATAACTCAATTACAAAAAATATCACAAAAGATTTAATTTTAAAAAATTCAGTTTAAATTTTTTGCAAAAAATACATACTCCAATCCAAAACACTTACTTTAAAAAATTCGAGAGAAAAATGTCTTATAAAAATGAAATGAGGCTCAAAAGATTTACTTCAACTCAAAACACGTACATACCTCCAAGAAATGTCTTTTGAATGTACGTCCAAGAAATTTTTTTAAGTTCAAAACAATTTTTTTCAAAATTAGGCTGCCTCCAAGAAATGTCTTCCAAAAAAATTCTTTAAACCCAAAACAATTCTTTGTAAAATCATTTTTCTTCCAAGAAATGCTCTTAAATCCAAACTTTGAAGAAAATTTTTTAAACCGAAACCAAGATCTTTGTAAAATGAGATGAAATGTGTGAAATGTGCGAAAATTGTGAATGATTTCGTGGCAATTTATATTGCCGCGAAATGTGTTTTAGTAGGGGCTCCACAAAACTTTCCTGCCGACGGAAAGTTATACAATAGTTCGGTTGAACTTTTGATTAAAAGTTCGGCCGAACTATTAAGTTGTTAGACTTAACGAGCCGTCGACGCAAAACATAGTTCGGCCGAACTTTTAATCAAAGTTCGGCCGAACTAATGCGTCACCAATTACGCAAAAACCAGGCTCTGAATACGTTTCTGGAACTTTGGACTGATTAAAATCCATGAAAGATTGTTAATTAACTGTCGGAACCAAGACAAGAATTTTCATAATTGAATCTACTTTCAGGAAATATAACTTTTATGGAATTTCATAAACGTTTACTAATTTTCATTATTTTTCTAATAAAATGGGTGCAAACAATTTCTGAGGGTCATTGTGATTCAGTGAAATCAAAATTTGTATCTCCCAAAATATATTGTAAAAAAAATTGAAACAATTATGGTGCTTTACATTGGTCCGTCGTCTCTAATGGGTAGCTTTTAGATTTTTATTTTATAACTTATATGTTAATAAATTTCTTGCGTCGCAAAACATATCCAAAATACGCAGTTTTTCATATTGGACCAGTTCAAAAAATTCTAGTAATTATGATATGCATCAATTGGCTTTGTAAATATGACGAAAACAAAGTAGACTCTGTCTAGATTGTTGTAACACATTTTTTTTTCTCAAAAACACAAATTTTCAATGAATACAACATTGTGTCATAACATGACTTCTTATGAATCCTTTGATTGTTAAGAAACACACACTCAAAGAAATGCTAAGTTGACATATCAAATCTGCATAAAAAAATTTCAAAAAATAAGTAATAGAAAGCTAACAAAATTTCTCACAAATTTTATTTTTATCGCAAAATGAAATTCTACACAGAAAAATTGTTATAGTTTGCAGAAAGTTGAAGAACCAAAAAAAATGAAATTTTTTTCTTATTAAACATATCAACAAATAATAGGCATAACATCTTGAGGATCTACTCACTCAAGCAATACAAGACAAGCCTCCAGAAGCAAATATATCAATACATGAGAAATAGCTACCATACAAATGCCTTGAGCTATGACAACATAGTTTAAGGGAATAAACTATTGCATAAATATGGATCAATGTAGATCTGTTGTTATATAGCTCAAATAATGCTAGGAGTGAAGATCTAGCCTCCTAGACACCTTTCCAAGAGAACCTGAGAAGGGTTTCTAGATATACACCCAAATACAAATGGTGATCTATAGCCCTAGGGCTGAAGAATCACTACAACTGAAGCTCCTAAAATACAAGGATGAAATATTATGGATCTGATGTACATCTCCTCCAAAGGTAACCTCCAGTGAAAGGTTGAACCCTTCACCTCCAAGAAAATACTCTAAAAGAACCAATAGATCCTCCTCTGAAGCTACCCTCCTAAATAGCGCAATTCCAGACTAAAATTGCACTGTAAATTATGGGAATAGGTTGGTCTAGTGCCAAATATCAGAAATGTGCTCAAAATCCCTCCTTGTTGAGCTCCCTAGATGAGGAATCCTTCCTCCTATGAAAAACTAGCTCAGAAAGTGGGTTTCTCAACCCTCCACTGAAACACCTTGCAACACAACAAAAATCTGAACAGAAAATACATTTTAGATGAAGACTGAGGCTTGGCCAGAATGCTGGATGCATGGAAATGATCGATCAATACTCTCCCAAGAGGCCTCTCAAGGAAAGAGGTGGGATTCCCAACTGGGAATAGCATGTGCTAAACAACACAAGAAATGTTAGCCAAATAGCTGAAGAGAGCACAAGTCTAAACAGAAATATCAAAATAATAATCATAACATACCCTCATATGGCTACCATCATCTTCCTTATAAAAAATTTGAGCCTTCTCACCCTGAGTCCCACTCATTAGGGTTTCCACCATCACGCAATCAATCTCCCTCCAAAACTACATTTTCCCACCATTAATGCCACTCCTCCATAACATCGTTGTTGATATGGTCAAATTTGACCTATTCAACATGCTCCAGCCCCTTTTCACACTTAAGGGTCTTCAATCTAGCTTTTAGATGACCTCCATTCACACTAGCAGTGTATTTTATTCCTACTAAGGAGATTTATGGGTCTCCATAGCCTCTTATTCCTATAGCTAAGAGAAAAATCAATATTTTAATATTCCCATTAGCTGTATGGTAATTTAGGAATATTGCATGTTCGCTATATCTTTTTTATACGAGGCTTCAAAAGTTGAATTTTTTACCACGTGGAGCCAAAATATTAGTGAACTTCTTGTAGAAATTGCAGATCTTTTCTCACTCTGTTTTCAAAGATATGATCTGAGGAAGTTAGGGTTTTTGCAGGCTCCAAAATTCAGTCTAAAAAAGGTTACCTAGGGAAAATCGTCATAACCTGTGTTTCAGGCATTGGATTTGAATTATGTAAAAAGAGGTAGAAATTTCATGGACTGTAATTTTTCATGTAGCAATATTATGTCCTAAGGTCAAAACTATGACACGTGGAGCTGGGTACAAGTTCACTTTAGGAAACTATTCTATTATCAATACATTGTGCAAGATCAAGAGTAGATCTTTCTTGAAGACTCCAATATTGGTAGACTTGTCAGGTTGGAAGGAAGACTCATAGGGATCCTATAGGATGAAATTTCAGACCTAGGAGATGTTAAATTAGAGAGATACAACGGATTCAATATCGAGCTCCTCCAAAGAAAGAAAACGGTATGTATTTTTTAAAATTTCCATAAGTTTTGTTTGAAAAATTAGTTTGAAGTGATTCAATGGGAATACTGAAGCATAAATATCATTAATTGATTCCCCAAAAAAAGAAAATGGAAACACCTAGTAAACAACCCGAAATATCTACTATGACGCCTTAAGAAGAGGAAGAAATACAACATGATATATCACAACATGAGTGAAGCCCCCATGAGCGAAGCTGCCATTTACGAGAGCAAGTGAAACACATTTCACTCTCACAAGAAGTAACAAAAGATACGATCAATGGTAAATATGGAATATTTGAAGAAAGACATGGAAGGTTTGAAGGAAGGCTTGACAATGTTGATACAAGAAAATATTCCTAATGGCGAAAAGGTAGTAGAGGAAATTCATGATGAGAACAAAATAATTTTTAATCATGATTTCATAGAATCTAACATTGGATTGAAGACCCGCCATATGCCAAAGATATATATGAGGAAATTTTATGGCAAGAATACCGTAACATGGATACTACAAATGGAGCAATATTTTGATCTCCATAATGTGCAAAACATAGAGAAGGTATACATTGAAACATTATATTTAGAACCCACTCAGTTTGTATGGTATCAATGGCTTTTCTCTCGTAAAAAAATTTTCACTTGGTAATTTTTTACGGAGGAAATGATAGCACATTATAAAGAAATTCTTCTCTATCCAATTGATAAATCTCAAAAAAAAGGGTTCAATGGTGGAGCACATTGAGGACTTCCAAAAATTTAATATAAGGGTAAATGATATTCCAGAGGAGCATAGGATTGATGTCTTCATAGCTACTTTAAAGGATAATATCGAACATGAGGTTGGCCTTTGGGAATTTGATTCATTGGAGAAGGGATTCACGTTGGAAAGAAAAATTTAAAGAAAAATTATGGCGACAAGGAAGCCTACCACTGACAACTATAAAAATGGAAGTGTTTGTACTCCTAGCCTTCCAAAATATACAACGTTGACACCACAACAATTGGAAGAAAAAAGAGAAAAGGGACTTTGTTATTGTGATAGCAAATGCACTAAAGGTCATAATTTCACTGAGAATAAATTATTTTACATAGATTGTGAAGAGGAGGAAGAAAAGGAACAAAAAACTTCAAAATAAGAGGATATACACCACAAACCAACCCTAGAGAAAGAAGAAATAAATACGACCATATCTTGTAATGCATTGGTAGGAATTACCACTCCTCAAACTCTCAAGATAGAAGGACATATGAAGAATAAAAAGGTAACAGTGTTGATTGATTCGGGTAGTACCCATAATTTTAATCATTGTAAGAAAGCCAAGGAATTGAATTTCTTCCTATATCCAACATCAAAGTGTCAAGTGATGGTTTCAAATATATGAAATATAAATTTCTTTATAAAGTACCATAATATCAAGCTAACCATGCAGGAGTGTGCATTTAATATTCCAATGCTTTCCATTCGTATGGGTGGTGTTGATGTTGAAGTAGGAGTCCAATGGCTACAATCTTTGGGTACAATAGCTTTTAATTTTCAAGAATTTTTTTCAGGAAGGAAAGGAATTTGAATTAAGGGGTATCATAGGGAAACAATGACATATAATCCACTCTAATGGCATGACAAAGATTCTAAAGAAATAACAATGGGGCGTAATTGTACAATTATGCTCACTCGAGGTTCAAACATTGAAATAATTTATTTCCCCATATCTCCAAAAATCCTTAGACAAACATTCCAAGGTATTTGAGACTCCAAAAGGCCCCCCACATATTTGTGATCATGATCATGCTATTCATTTGATTCCTGGAAGTGTTCCTCCAAACATTAGGCCTTACAGATATCCCTATACCCAAAAGAGTGAAATTGAACATATGGTTGCAGAAATTCTAGAGGTCAATATAATTCAATCTAGTCAAAGTTCATTCTCTGCTCTAGTAGTATTGGTGCACAAGAAGGATGGATCATTGCGCATGTGTCTAGACTATAGGGAACTCAAGAAGCTCACTCATAAATATAAATTTACCATTCATATCATTGATGAATTATTGGATGAATTACATGGAGAAATTTACTTCACCAACTTGGATCTGTGTTCAAGATATTATCAAATTAGAATGAAGACTGAAGAAATTCCAAAAACAACATTTAGAACTCATGAGGGTCATTATGAATTTTTGGTCATGCCTTTTGGCCTTACCAATGCACCTTCTACATTTCAAGGTTTGATGAATTTCATTTTCAAACCCTTCCTTAAAAAATTTGTCTTAGTATTTTTTGATGATATACTCATCTACAAAAAGTCTTGGAAGGATCATGTTCAACATGTTTATAGGGTATTCAAACTATTGGTGGAGAAATAATTATATGCAAAAACCTCCAAATGTTTATTTGGAGTACAGGAGGTGGAATATCTAGTTCATATTGTATCTCGTGAGGGTGTTAAGTTATACCCTAACAATATTAAAGCCATTAAGGAATGAAAAATCCCCATAACCATAAAGAATTTTCAAGGATTTCTCAGGCTGACAGGTATTATCACAACTTTGTTAAGAATTATGGAAGAATAACACCACCTATAACAACATTAATAAATAACAATGCATTTTCTTGGACTCCAGAAGGAACTAAGGCCTTTGAACATCTTAAAGAAGCAATGTGCCAAGCACTAGTCTTAGCTACACTGGACTTCAAAAAAACCTTTATTGTGGAATGTGATGCCTCGGGAAATGGAATTGGTGTCATTTTAATGCAAGATGGAAGACCCATTGCTTTTTAAAGTCATCCAATCAAAGGAAAGTATTTACACTAACCTATTTATGAGATAGAGATGTTGGAAATACTACATGCACTAAATAAATGTCGACCTTATCTAATGGGAAGACACTTCAAGGTAAAAAGAGATCATGATATTCTTAAATAATTATTGGAACACATATTATCTTCAGAGGAGAAACAAAAATGGGTCACAAAGATGTTGGGTTATGACTTTAAAATCTTCTACGAAAAAGGGAAGCAAAATTTTGTTGTAGATGCACTCTAAAGAAAGAATGAGGATGTGGAAGCATTTCTTTGTGCCATTTTTATTATCCAACTAGATTTGATAATCAAAGCAAGGGATGAATGGAAGAATGATGAATAAGTGTGTACACTCATTCAAACATTGCAGCAAGATCCTAGTAAATTTGATACAGTTGGATAGAAGAATGATTCATTATGGTACAAAGTTCACTTATATCTTTGTAATACTTCAAAACTCAAACAAAATATTCTTTTGGAATTTTACACATATCCCTTAGGAGGGTGCTCTAGACTTTTAAAAACTTACCACATGGTCAAGAAGGAATTTTTTGTGTATGGCCTTAAATCTAATATTCAAAATTTTGTGGTGGAATGTTTGGTTTAAAAATAAATAAAGTTGAGACAATTAAGACCTTGAATCCGTTACAGCCTTTATCCATTCCAAGTAAAAGTTGGGAGGAGGTTCGAATGTATTTCATCATAGGTTTACCCAAGTCCAAAGGAAAAAAATATCATCATGGTGATAGCTCATATACTTACCAAGCATGCACACTTTTTGCATTATCTCATCTATTTAAAGACAACACAATTCCTACTACATATTCTCCCCATCACACCTTCACTGAAACTTTGTTATTTCTCACCTTATCCATCTCCTTCTTCCTTGCACCCTCCCTCTACATCATATCTCTAGTAGTAGGCATACCCTAGCCAAAAACTTCTTCCCTATAATATGTCACAATGTAAACACACCTCTTTCAAATATTTGACAAATTTTTCTCAATAATGGGTGAATTTTAGCTTTTCCAATTTCCCTACATAATGTCAAAGACCATATCCATTTAGAGCCTGCCAAAAAATTTTCATAAGCAATTGATCCAGGTGGATATCAGTGGCCACCCTCCTAATCCATTTGGACCCACACCATCAATTCTTGTAGCTTTTCACATTCAGCACCACTTACTATTTTTAGTAGGTTTTCAGGTCCTACACTCCCTGAGCCATTTTGGGGCCTTAATGATCCAGGTGGATATTGATGGCCACCCACTTATTCCATTTTAACCCCCACCATCATTTCGTTCAGTTTTTAAGCTGCAGCACAACTTAATAATTATAATATTTTTTCGAGTCCTGAATTTTGGGTGCGTTTTGAGGCCCTAAACGACGTTTTTTGGGAAAATGGGGAGCAACATGGGTCATAGACTAATGTTTCTCACTCAAAAGTTATAGTCATCAGATAGACATTTCTAACGAGCTATTGAGTGCGTCAAATGAAGATCGTATGCCAAAGTTACGTCCTCGAGAAGTTGAAACACCAATTTACCCAAATGGGGCCCATAGTTTTGGATCTTCATCTCCTAGAGTTAGGTTTTTTGACGTTTCAGTTTTTCCATTGTTTCTCAATAATAAATAGGCCCTAAAGCCTCATTGTAACACAGTTCATAGGTCTGTAGCCACCACATCTCTTCTCAGAGATTCGCTACCAGCACCCTAGCTATTTTATTTTCATTATGTCTGTAAGCATATTTTTGTTATTTGATATTAATGAAATGACGCATTATTTCCGCTGCATCTCTATTTTTATGGTTATTTCTGTATTCTGTTGCATTTCTGCATAAATCCAGATCAGTGGTATTAGATCGGTCTGCTCTTTCTTTGTTTTTCTTTGCATGTCCCCAACGTGGTCAGGGTATAACGAGTTAGGGCTCGATCTGGTTGAACCCTTGCAATATCAGCCTCGCAAACCCCGACGACCTCCCATGGTGGAAGAAAAGAAAGACAAGGGAGCAGGAGATCCTATCAAAACATTGCTCAAGGAGGTCCTCAAGAAACAAAGGAACGCGACGATGGATAACTTTTCTCAGATCCTTCAATGGCTACCCACCTATGGCGCATCTGCATCCAACAGCCACTCTAGAGGCACCACTCCCTTCAAGGTACAGGTAAAATTTGATATTCCTGTATTTGAAGGCCAAATAGATGAAGATGTTGTAGATAGATGGTTGAATTTTCTGGAAGGATATTTCTCGATACATGATTTCTCTGATCGAGAAAAGATTATTTTTTCACTCCTCAAAGTCGCCCCCCATGTCAAAGACTGGTGGGAAACCTACTGTGAGCAAGAGGACGAAGGGGACCCCTTTCTGTTCTCAGCCACACCCACTTGGAATTCGTTCCAAGATGGCATCAAGGAACAATATTACCCCGTGGGGAGCTATGAGGACAAATACATCCAATGGACCACACTGCGGCAACAAAGGGATCAAGATGTGCACAAACTGACGAATCTATTTCATACCCTGCGCACAAAATTGGGTATTAAAGATTCAGAGAGACATTTGGTGCTCAAGTATCGCATTTTTCTACACAAACACATTCAGGAGGAAATGGAGTTCCTCAACATTACATCGCTTGGCATGGCATATCGCTATGCCGCAAAGATCAAGCCAAAATTTAAGCAGAAGAAGCAAGACTTTGGATATGTGAATCCAAAAGGTGTCCCCAAACCGAAGAATAAGGGGCAAGGCCAAAGCGGTGTGACTCAGAACAACACCAAAAATCAAAAGAATGACATAGGGAAGTGGTGTGAATTTCATAACAGCTCCACTCACAGTGCAAACGAGTTTTGGGCCAAAAAGTCATTAGCGGTCGAACTAAAGGCACCCGAATCAGATGCATTTTTTGATCCTGAGTCAGGACCAGACAAAGGCAATGACAAAGGGAAGCAGATCATTGATGTGGATCCCAGTGCCATTTTTTTTTACCACCAAGATCCAGAGGGAGGACCGAGAGGAACCAGAGGAGGGGGAGCACCTCTTCCATTTGCAAATGTGGGTGAAGGGTTCTCCACTGCAATTTCTTGTCGATAGCGGAAGCCAAAAGAACCTCATTTTAGCATAGGTTGTGAAGTGGCTCAACCTACCTAACATAGCACACCCGCAACCATATACCATCGGGTGGCTTCACCCAAGGAGAGATATTCGCATCTACCAATAGTGCCACCTCCCGTACAACATCAACCCATTCACGGATGAGTTATTATGTGATGTTGCTCCTCTTGATGTAGCTGATGTATTATTGGGCCAACCATACTTGTGGAGGCGACATGTTGTTTATGAGTCTAGGCCACGTGTTGTTATTATTACTTTGGGAAATAACTTGTACAGGATACCGGAGGTAGTACCACCTCATGTCATCTCTTTGACTATTGTAAAACAACGCAGTAAGATTGTTTCCCAAACCAAGAAATTCATTTTCCTTACAACTCGCTCACGGGGAAAGAATAATATTGTGGCCACAACCTCGAAACATGGCTCCCCTACACGGTTGCAGCAGATGGACAAATTCATGGAGGAATACGAGGACATTTTCTCCTCACTCACAGAGGTTCCTCTACACTGTCAGGACAAGCACTCCGATGATTTGACCCCCAACGCACTACCGCCTGATGTTGCCATACCTCCTGTAAATACACATACAGAATCCACACATGTACTATCTGAAGCTGATAAAGAAACCAAATTTACTAAACGCATCCAGCATGTCTACCCACAAGTCTATGATACCCAATTCAACAGAATTTGCTTCATCTCAGGGAGGATCTCAAAGCAATGGGGACCATTGCTTCCTAAGGAGGGAGTAATGATCCAGGTGGACATCGGTGGCCACTCACCTAATCCATTTGGACCCACACCATCAATTCTTGCAGCTTTTCACATTCAACACCACTTACTATTTTTAGCAGGATTTCGGGTCCTACACTCTCAGAGCTGTTTTGGGGCCTTCATGATCCAGGTGGATATTGGTGGCCACCCACTTATTCCATTTGAACCCCCACCATCAGTTCGTTCGGTTTTTAAGTTGTAGCAAAACTTACTATTTATAGCAGTTTTTCAGGTCCTAAACTTCTAGAGTCGTTTTAAGGCCCCAAACAACGCTTTTTGGGAAAACAGGGAGAAACATGGATCATAGACCAATGTTTCTCACTAAAAATTTGTATTCCTTGGATATATATTTCTAACGAGCTATTGAGCGCGTCAAACGGAGATCGGATGCCAAGGTTACGTCCCCAGGAAGTTGAAACACCAGTTTACCCAAACGGGGCCCACAGTTTTGGCACTTCATCTCCTAGAGTTAGGTTTTTAGACGTTTTAGTTTTTCCATTATTTATAAATAATAAATAGGCCCTCGAGCCTCATTGTAACATAGTTCAGAGGTCTGTAGCCACCACATATCTTCTCAGAGATTCGCTACCAGCACCCTAGCTATTTTATTTCCATTATGTCTGTAAGCATATTTTTGTTATTTGATATTAATGAAATGACACATTATTTCTACTGCATCTCTATGTTTATGGTTATTTAATTATTCTATTGCATTCCTGCATAAATCCAGATCATTAATGCTGAATTCATATGCTTGAGATCAAGAATGCCCCATCCACCTTCCTCTTTCCTCTGAGTCAAAACTGTCGTGCTGACCAAATGATATTTTTATTTATCAGAGATACCATCCCAAATAAAGTTGGATATGATGGAGAAAGTCGCTTTAATGATATTCTTAGGCAGAGAAAAAATATGAAGCCAATATACAGACATGCTCTGAAGGAATACTCGAACAAGAGTTAGTGTGCCTCTTAGGGAGAGCCATATGCGTGTCCATGATAAAAGTGTATGATGGAATTTCCCTATAAACCAACCCCAGTCCTTAATTGCCTAACAATTAGGTTTGAGCATAAATCCAAGATATTGAAAACTCTCATCTAATGCAGTGCATATAACACCAAAAATATTATATATATCTAGTACCAGTGCATCATCTAGGTAAGAAGAAATCATTTGAGATTTAGTATTATTCATAAGTATTCAATATACCTATTAAAAGAGTTCAATAGTACCATAATTGTGTCTCCATTCAAGAATAAACCATATACCAAATATTAGCACATCATCGACAAGAATAAGATGAGTAACCATGACTTGTGTAGGAATAAAGATACATGTCAGTGACCCGTCCATATGTGCGTGCAAGAGAAATATGCTAAGTCCCTCAATAAAAAGAATGAAAATAAGGGATGATAAGGCGCATCCTTTTAGGATACCCTGAGAGGTAGAAAATAATTGATTAGGAATTCCATTAACCAATACGACAAAGTTTGCAGTAGATGTACATGTCACCAATTTTGTGTAGGACCAACCAAAGAAAGGTAAAATCTACATAATAAAAATATTTTTGTAGGTCTGAATTCATAATAATCACCTCAATATTCTTATATTTGATATTATGTATAGTATCCTATGCAATAGCAACCACATATTGAATTTCTCTTTGATGAAGAGACCATAATTTTTCCTAGGTGATACCATTCGACACTGTAGGTTTGAAACTATTATCAATTATTTTGGAAATCATTATGTATAAGATGTTGGAAAGAGATATAGGACACTAATAAGAAAATTTTGATGCATGTGAAACCTTAGCAATAAATGTAATGAAATTGGAATTAATATCACTAGAGATATAACCAAACTTTCAAGATTCTTCTGCAACTGTTAATATATCAGTGCCCATAATATCCTAGAAGTGTAAAAAAATTCAATGGGCCATCCATCAGGCCCAAGGATTTTATCATGAGAAAATGATTTCATCGTATCTTATAAGTATTCAATTCTAATGGGATGAAATAGCATAGTATTTTTGTTGCCATTGAACATAGTCAGATATGATTCAATGACCCCCATTTGTTGCACAATATCCACCTTCGCTCTATCCCTATATTGATTGCAAAAATATCTCATTGCCTCAATCTGGATTTCAGGAAGAGTAGATAGGAAATTACCATTAATATCCCAAATTTCCCATATGGAGTTCTCCATGCAGCGCTTCGTTGCATAATGATGAAATAATTTTGTATTCTTCTTTCCTCCCGATACCTAGAGAGCATGAATTTTCAGTCTCTTCTCCTCCTCCTATAGTTAAATATATCATTCTTCCTCTTTTCAAATCTAAAACTAGTAATTGATGTTCCAGCAAGAAATAATATGCATGTGAAGGATCAACTAATATACCAATTTTTTTATCAATAGTTGAAATTTCATTAATATGCTTCCTCTTTTTAGTCTAAATCCAGTTACTCACAGAATTTTTAAGAGCCCTCGACTTAATCCAAATAGTTTCCAAAGAATATGTGAGCAAGGGTCAGATCCTAGTGCCAAAAAATTACACACTAATGAATCAAATTCAGGAAATTTTAACCAGTGGTGATTAAATTTGAATGAGAGGCCACCCTAATCCCCATATTCCTACCACGCGAGTATGATATGGATATGGTTTGAATTTTGGGATGGAATAACCAAAGATTTCACACACCCTAAGCACTCCACCAAATTTTTGTGAAGCATGAAACAATCAAGTATCTTAGTGATGCTTACGAACCCAACCTAACCACTTATCTAGGTTAGAATTAAGGCGGTCGACAAAATATCCACCAAGCGATTCCTACCAAAATTTTTGTTGAAGTACCACACAAATGGATCGAGTCTGCAATGATCCCCTTAGACCTCATTATCTTCAATAGTGAGGTACCAATCCCTAGCAAAAATAAGGGATCCCATATTTAACAGACCACATGATTCTAATTTATCCTAGACTTATCTTCTAGAAGAATGTGGCGCATATGTATTAAGAATATCAAGTTTGTCATTTGAGCTCCTGATGAAACGAGATAAAAGGACACCTTTAAAGGATTTGTAGACAAGAAAATTCATGACCTTAGGATCCCAAAAATCTGCAAGACCACTAGATAAACCCAAAGCATCCATATCACATGCGTGCAACCTGGGACGTATGTGGAGGAGAAAGGGCCAAATTTTGTCTCAAATCATCATCATCTCTTGTAAAAGGATAAGAAAGATGTGATTAACCCCAATCAAGTGTCGTAGTACGAGGATTTTTTAGGCACTCCCCAAGCGCCTGATGTTTAAGGACATGATTATCATGGTAAGTCCTCATAATCGGGAAAATAATCTCAAAGGGTATGAATAGAAGAGAAATAAGAAACAAAAGATGATGCATGAGAGGATGATGGATCAATATCCAATGTTGCAAAAATATTTTGAAGATCGGTATCAGCCTCATTCGAATTATTTTAAGGTTTCAAAAAACGTTTCTTCCTAATTGTCACATTACGATGAGAATTAGGACTAAAAGAGATCTTAGGAGCGGAGGATGAATGAATCAGCATGGTCTCTAAATGGATATCAGGGTGAAGGAAGAGAAAGTCGATATCACTCCCCATCGAATTAGTAGGGGAAAAGTCTCCAGAAAAAGTCCCAAATTAAATGTGAATATGGTTAGGGCTAATAGTCAATGAGTCATCAATAGTGGAGGTCATCCAATTTGCATCAAAAGATAGCGTGTGGGTACATTCCAAATTGTTCGAACAGGGAGAAAGCTCTGGTATAGATAGCAATGAAAAATGTTCAATACAATCAAAAAGTGGGAACTGAATATGCAGAGAAATAATACGTAAAGGACAGAAAGTAGAATTACTATGAGAAACAACACTCGATACCCAATAATTACGAATATGTTGCTCAAGACATGTCATAGGTGGTGTGATTTTAAACTTACTTGATAGAGATTTTTTACCAATATCCTGAGCCACTGGAGAGTGTAAAAATTTCAATGGACAACCCCCATCATAGACAATCAATGATATTCCATGCCGTTGATTTCCAAATCTACGCACGCACTCGAAAATAAAATGTCCAACATTATGACAATCTAGGGAATGAAATGGAGTTCCCCAATATTCAATTCGCTACGTAATAGATAATCCACCCCGATTAAGCTCCACTTATCAATGAATGCCAGTAATGAAGTCTACCTCCACCAAAATCCATGTGATATGTTTATCTCTCTGTAACCATATTTCTTCCTCTAAGAAAGAAAATTTACCAATGGAATTATTTATCATCATTACTGATTCATGTGACCAAAATATGAGGGATAAACTAGGGAGTTTAGCCCTAAACAATTTCTTTCTTGAAAAATTAAAGGTATGGATTAAAGCCCACATGCCAGTGACGTAAAAAGAGGAAACCATAGCCATGAACCCAATATGATCCCAAAATATTCACAACATCTTCATCATTAATAAACTGGAAGCATAACCACTAATTGTATAAAATGTTAAAAAAAAGGACAATACTTAAGAATAGGGCACCAATGTTCTTTAACCTAGGAAACCATTTGACAACCATCCTTTGCATATAAAACCAATTACCCACCAAAGTCCATTTTTTAATCCTACCACCTGGTCCCAAAAACCATCAAAACCAAAAATGAGTTTCTGATAGTCTAGATCAACCTTAAATGCCTTCTTTTTCTACGAACGATGGAAAAACAATTTCGGTGGATCACCACATTTGGGTTCAATAATTGGTGGGGATACTTAAATATTTGAATCCATGTGTATAGTTTCATGTATAGGAGATGTCCCAAAGGTCTAGAATCTGGACATGGGGCAACCACAAATATCCACATCAATAGTCGCATGTACCAATGCATAAAGTAATGGCACACCACCACCTTAGATTCCTTCAGTATCAAGTGAAATCCTACCAATATATGTAAAGGCCATTTATACAGTGGACATCGATGACACTATGCAATCTCGCCTATATGTGCACCAAAGTAGAGAGCAGAGCATTACCAAAAAAATAACTTATGTAGTAGTTTCTGAAAAAACCTCGATAAAATATGTAGACAAGGTAGATTAATGTCACTTATCAATTATTGACCCCACTCGATATAGGTCTTCACGAGCTCAATCCACAATGACACCCCTTCAAATAAAATAAACTGGACAACCATGATTGACCAATTTCCTTCAAAAAATCACATCAAGCACACAATCGTCAAATATCTTCAATGATGGCACAAACCATTAATGGATTGTCCCTGACATAATCAATGACCAAATTGGAAAATAAATATCCCCCTAGAGAAAATAATGACCCCAAGGGAGTCCTTCGCGATCGAATTTAAATGTAAAATATGTTGCCAAATACACAAACCAAAATGAATTCACTTACGTAGCAGTAAAGATCCTCAGAAATCCCCCTATCAACCAATCCCAAACCAAAGAGGAGTAGGAAGATCCATAGGAGAAAAGGTTCAAAAGAAAGACCATGTAAAACAACCAAACAGTGCATCTCATATAGACCACAGAGAAGAATAATAGGTAACATCAAAGATCCTCATAAATCCCCTGATCAATCAATCCCAAACTAGAGAAGGAGCAAGAAGATCCATAGGAGAAAAGATTTATAAAAAGGACGATGTACCAAAAACCATATAGTGCGTCTCACATAGACCACATAGCCGACCAACAACTAGAGTGGAAAATAAATTGGTATTAGTGTACCTTGAAACAAAAAAAACTAGTAGAGGTTCCTAATATCATCTAGAATCTGGATAAAAACTGAATGTAGCTCAAATAATTATGCTCAGATGTATTTCACCCAATAACACCAACAACTACATCATTCAAGGATACATGTAATCCATCTACCTCTAGACTTGCACCCAAAATTATCACCCTTGTGAATTTTCTGACTAATGCTTCCAGAATCCAATATTTTATTCTCAACGTATGCTTCTCGCAAATTTTTTCCTAGAGATTTTGAAGTAGGAATATTGTATGACAAAGAATATTCTATAATTTGCCTCCATCATCCTTCAGGTAAATCTAATCCATGTTGTCAATGAGAGCAAGGAGTTCTAGCACAACAATGTGCTCATAACAACAACCAGTGGATAGAAATAGTGTTCAAAATAAATGAAACAGTAAAAAAACACAATTAATGGAGACCCCGAAAAGTACTCCAACTATGTTATTTCCTATCCACGTTCAGCGAAAGTGCCTCCATCGCTTGTCTCATCAAGCACCTCTGTTGTCGGCCTCCATCGTCCTAAATGCCACTAGTTTTGTCGGCCTTCATCACTCTGATTCCTGAAGAAACCATCACCAACATAAAGAAATACCCCTAATACTTTACCTTTACCTTTTTTATGAGCATCTTGTATCGAAAATTTTAAGATGAAATCAGATTTTAAGACAAAATATTCCTTTTGCCTTAAAAAATTGTCTTAAAATCCCCCTCCGTGTAGTAGTGCCGAATGCAATGATGCACAAGTTGTCTCTAACCGTGTCAACAAAGATCGAAGGGACAGAAGAGGAATTGATGTCTAAGAAATCTTGCCAGGAAAAGATGTTGCATTCTTCAGGGTTGACTAAACCACCAAAACGAAGATCCCAACAATTTTATATTTATATAATATAATGCGAATGGTAATTGAAATAGTAGCATCGGTATAGGCACGAAACAATTGTAGCCTACAAACTGGCGAACTTAGGGCGCACTCTTAGAGCCAATTTTGTAGGTGTTAGATAATATTGTCTTAAACTGATATGTTTTTGTCTTAATTGTCATTGTCTTAAGTGGTCATTGTCTTAAATATAAAATTTTGTCTTGATTTTTTTTTTGTCTTAAACTGTTTTTGCCTTAATATAAAGTTTCGTCATAAAATATTTTTGCCTCAAACTATTTTTGTCTTAAATATAAAGTTTTGTCTTACAATATTTTTTTCTCAAACCATTTTTGTCTTAAATATAATTTTTTTCTTAAACTATTTTTGTCTTAAATATAATTTTTTGTCTTCAAATATTTTTGTCTCAAACCATTTTTGTCTTAAAATAAATTTTTCTCCGTTTTTGTCTCAGATTTTATATTTAAGACAATTCAATTGATATTAAATTTTAATGTAAAATAACTGAAATAAAAAAGTTACTTTTTAATACAAAATATTTCTTTTGTCTTGTCTCAAATTTTATATTTAAAACAATTCAATTGATATTAAATTTTAATGTAAAATAACTAAAACAAAAAGTTACTTTTTAATACAAAATATTTCTTTTGTCTTAAAAAAAATGTCTTAAAAGTGCTCTTCTTGTAGATGTGTAGGGACTAACCAAACAACTAGCTAACTCTCATTTGTCAATAAAATTCAGACACTTTTAACCATATATTTGTGCATGGTGAAATTTATTTATATATCTATGGATCCAACATAGTTCTTGTTATATTCTTATGCTTTCTTTAATAAAAAAACCCTTAATTTTAGTTTATTATTGTTCACATATTTTTCCATTTATTATTATGTTCCTATGTACATGCATCTCTTGTTGTAATAATTTGTAACTATTATATTTTCTATTCATTTTTAGTTTATTATTGTTTACATATTTTTCCATTTATTATTATGTTCCTATGTACATGCATCTGTTGTTGTAATAATTTGTAACTATCTGTTCATTTTTCAATTTTGTACTTTCTTGTTTATATTTTTCAACTTTGTATTTTATTCTTTATATTACAATAAAGAATAAATAGTTTCTTTATTGTAAATAAATAAAGGGCATAAAACACTAGACTTAGCTCCACCTAATAAGATTCTAGTTTGTGAACTTCATCCATCAACATATATTACAATCGATATTTTAATAGAACACATAAACTACAAAGAAGAATCACAAGCACAAAACTTATAACATATATTTCAATCCACCCAAAACTCATATAATAAAAGTATGACAACCCTTTATATGATATATTTCAATCCAATGCAGAACTATAGTGTTTTCATCCGTAAACTATATTTCAATCTACAATATGATAAATTCACAAGAGAATACTATGAATATCCATCGTAGAGCATTATAAGCATCAACCCCATAATATTTAATATTAGCATCAAGTCGGAGTTTACCACGATCAGGTAGAAAGTAAAAAACACAACAAAATATTATGAACATCCATGCGAGAGGACAAACATCCATAGCAAAGTAAGAAAAATGCACCAAAGAACATTACAAATAACCACCCAAAAGTAAAAGAATTTCTACCACAAAATATAACAGGCATCCAACATATTCTCGGTTGACATTTTCTTCTTGGCATAAAGGGACACTGCATTTAAAAATAAAATAAAATAATGCTATATTTATTTTTATGTTTTTCCAAAAAATTATTCATTACATTATTGATTTACATTTGTCCGAAAAAAGGCACAGGTCCATCCTTTGAATTTTGGGCATAAGAAGCCCATCGCAACGTCAACCCCTACGCAAAGTAACACTAGGTCTCTATCATTACCGTATAACAAAAGGTTTCTGCATCCACTAATCACCCCACTGGAAATTGCGTCTTCATGACCGCTTTGGTTAATCCATGTTATGGGCCATAGTCCAGGTTCAGGGAAGCGATGTACACACTAAACAATTGCCATGCTCGTACTCAAACATCAATGGTCGTGTTGGAATTTTCAGAATTCCAACATAATAAAACTGTCTTCTTTAACACAGAGAAATATTCAGAATTTGCATTCACAGTGACAGAGTTTTCACATAAAAAAAATTCTATTCATAAAAAAAAAACTGCTGTTACAATTCTTCCTCATCGAGGGATTACACTGCGATCACGTCATTACAAGGCACAAATAAAACTCGTTTCACTAACAACATTCACTGGAATACTCGCTTTTCAAAACATACACTCGCTGTGTATTAAAATTCTCACTGCCTCTCACTCTTTCTAATACGCCGTGTATTAAAACATTACACCGACAAACAAACACGTGTATTACAAAACAAAAAATCCTAAAATATTCGCTGCACGCCATTCATTGACATTCAACCACAAAAATATCACCGCTTCAGAAATCTTTATGGCTGCATTAACTCTGTCAGCACCGTTTAGAACGCATTGATGGCGCCTAGATCTTTTCATTCCAGTGCTGCTGTCTTTTCCTTTCTTTTTATTTACACTGCTGTGTAATAAAAATTACAACATATGCTTCGCAGCTTTTAAAATGTGTTGGGCTTTGTCATTATATATATAAATATATATGACATGTTTTTAATTAAAACATAACACAAACAAACAATAAAAATAAATTAAAATGACTTTTGTTTTAAAACCAAATACGTTTGTGTGGGGCCTCCTCGTTGATGACGTCAACGGCTATTCCGATGGGGTTCACCCATCCGTCTGCCCAAACTTTTGGACCCCCGCGGACATGGACTGCCGCCCCCATTCCTGCGTTGTTCGGTTATGCAGCAGTTGGAAATTAATTCCAACACTCCCCCTTAATTTCAACTGCTGGGTTTTCCTGCATACCCATGCATTTCCTGAAATATTCAAAGCTTTTCTGCTGAAGTGGCTTTGTGAGGATGTCTGCAAATTGATCCTTTGTTCTGCAATGCTGCAAAACAATCTCGCCATTGCTTACCAATTCCCGTATGAAATGAAACTTGGTGTCAATGTATTTTGTCCTTTTATGAAAAACAGAATTTTTAGACAATGCAATAGCTGAGCTATTGTCACAAAATATCACTGTCCCTTTTACCTGTTCTTGACATAAACTTCTCAACATTTTTCTCATCCAAACTGCTTGACACGCTGCTACTGTAGCTGCCACATATTCTGCTTCTGCTGTAGACAACGCTACAACGGGCTGTTTCTTAGAAGCCCATGAAATGGCTCCTAAACCCATATGAAAAACATAACCGGAAGTGCTCTTCCGATCATCAATACTTACAGCCCAATCACTGTCAGTATAACCAACTAAATCTGAATTTTCTGAAGTAGTATAAAAAATACCAAACTTTTTAGTACCTTTAACATACCTCAAAATTCTTTTTGCTGCTTGCCAATGTGCATCCTTTAGCTTTTCCATGAATCTGGAAATCAAACTAATAGCATGCATTATGTCCAGCCTAGTTGCAGTCAAATACATAAGGCTGCCAACTATGCTCTTGTATAAACTAGGATCAAAATCCTTGCTGCTGTCCTCTCTGCTGAGTTTTAATCCCATCATTGTGGGAGTGATTGCTGCTTTGCATTCCTGCATGTTAAATCTTTCAAGTACCTCATTAACATACTTTGCCTGTGAGATAAAAATCCCATTTTTATCTTGTTCTACTTCTATTCCCAAGAAGTATCTCAACAAACCCATGTCAGTCATTTCAAATTCTTCTTTCATGACTATTTTAAAATGTTCAATAAGGAAATCATCATTACTTGTAAAAATAACATCATCAACATACAAGACTACAATCAAAATTTTACCGTCTTTCTCTTTGATGTAGAGGGTGGGTTCTCCCTCACACTTTTCAAAACCATTTTCCAGTAGATAGGAATCTATCCTATTGTACCACGCTCTTGGCGCTTGCTTTAGCCCATAAAAATCTTTCTTCAACTTGCACACTTTGTGCTCTTGGCCTTTCTTCTCATAGCCGAGAGGTTGATCAATGTAAACCTCTTCCATTAACACTCCATTCAGAAATGCTGACTTCACGTCCATTTGGTAAACTTTCCATTTGTTTTGTGCTGCTATGGACAACACTGCTCTCACGATTTCCATTCTTGCAACCGGTGCGAAAGTTTCCTCATAATCAATGCCATGCTTCTGCTTATGCCTTTGACAACAAGCCTTGCCTTGTGTCTCTCTATCTTGCCTTCAGCATTACTCTTGGTCTTGTAGACCCATTTAACACCAATGACATCTTTACCTTTTGGGATTTCAACCAAATCCCAAGTTTTGTTCCTCTCTATGGCATTTATTTCCTCATCCATAGCTTCTATCCATTTCCTATCCTTGATAGCTTCTTCGAAATGAACAGGATCATAAACATGACAATATAAAGCAAACAAAGAATTGATACCTTCATTAGCTAAATCTTGTTCATAAATTTCTTTCAAACTTCTGAATTTCTTACCTCTTTCAGTAGGTGTACAAGTACTTGAAGAAGCACTTGAATTTCCTCCTTGTGGTGTGCTTGGAGAAGCACTGTCATTTCTCCTCAAGGGTGTGCTTTGCTGCTCTCTTGTTGGTGTTGCTGTTTAGGGATGTATTTCAGCCAATTCATCATCATTCTCATCATGAGATAAACAGTGTTTAACATTCATTGTTTTCTCTATGCTTCCATCCCAAGCTTCCTCTTCAATAAACTGTACGTCCATGCTCACAAGAAACTTCTTGTTGGATGGGTTATATAACCTGTATGCCTTGGATTCCTCACTGTATCCAATGAAAATACATTTCTCCCCCTTGCTGTCCAACTTCTTCCTGAGCTGATCCGGAATGTGTGCATAAGCCACACATCCGAAAACCTTCATGTGTGTGACACCTTGCTTTGTGCCACTCCATGCCTCTTCCGGCACTTTGTTCATAACTACTTTTGTAGGGCACCTGTTCAAAATATACGCTGCACAATGTACAGCTTCAGCCCAATAATCATTAGGCAAATTCTTTGCCTTTAACATACTCCTCGCCATGTCCATTATGGTTCGGTTCTTCCTTTTGGCTACCCCATTTTGCTGCGGAGTATATCTAGTTGTAAACTGTTTATGAATACCATTTTCTCTACAAAAACGTAGAAAATATTTAGATATATACTCACCTCCTCTATCAGTCCTTAAGACTTTGATATGCAGCCCACTCTGGTTCTCAACAAGTGCTTTGAAATTGCAAAATTTTTCAAACACTTCACTTTTATTTTTCAAAAAGTAAACCCAAGTTTTTCTTGTAAAATCATCTATGAATGTTAACACATAGTGGTTTCTTTCAAGTGATGGAGTTTGCATCAGTCCACATACATCTGAGTGGACAATCTCTAAGGCTGCTTTTTCTCTTATGCTTTTCCCGGAAGGAAAACTTTCTCTGTGTTGTTTCCGAAGAATACAACCTTCACAAAGGCTGTCCGGTTTCTCTATCAATGGTAAACCACTTACCATCCCTTTTCTGTTCAAAAAATTAAGACCTCCAAAGTTGAGATGTCCAAATCTCAAGTACCATAACCAATTATCATCCTTTGGTTCACATTGGAAAGTCTCCTGTGCAACTGCTGCTTTCTCTTCACCATTCTTCAAGTCTGCTCTCATTCTGAGAGGGAACATCCTGTTCCTTGTCATCTTTACTTCAGCAATACACTGATTGCTGGGTGGTTTATCCATGATGGTACAAACATCATTATCAAAGAAAACATTATACCCCTTATGGACAAGTTGTCCAACACTTAAGAGGTTACACTTCATTCCTGGAACATAATAAACATCTGCTATGGTTTTCCTTGCACCTAATCTTGTTAAAACATTTACATCTCCTTTTCCCATAACAGAAACTTTTCTATCAGTTCCTAGTGTGACTTGTGACTGCACACTTTCATCTAACATAGAAAACATTGCTAAGTTTCCTGTCATATGGTTACTACAACCGGAGTCTAGAAACCATAAGTCTTCACTCTTTTCTTCAGCCATATTACAAGCTAAAAACAAATTACTTTGGCTGCTATTTTATTTTGTGAAATTTGCACTAGTTTCACTTCTCATATCATTCTGCTTCTTCTTTCTACATTCATTAGCATAATGCCCATATTTTTTACAATTGTAACATTGGACATTGGATTTGTCATACCTTTGTCCTTGTGCATTCTGCTGACCATTCTGCTGGCTGCTGCCTTGGCCTTGATGCTGATTTGGATTGCTGCACCTTTCTTGAGCATTTGCTGGAATGTTCCTTCCACCTCTGTTCTGGCTTCTGCCTCTTCCTCTTCCTTTGCCTTGCCCTCTTCCTCTTCCGAAAGACATCTGGGTCTTAAAAGCATGTTCAAGAGATGAGTTTTCACTCCTACCCAAATCTCCGTCCATGGGTCACCAATGATGCATGTAGCTCATCCACCGAAAACTTTCAGGAGATCTTTAGTCTCCTCACAGGGTGACAATCACATCAAATCTTGAGGGTAAATTAAGAGTGCTCAAATAATCTTCTGGTCTCATAAGAGTCTCTCCATGAGACCCTATTTGTGTGACCATTCCAATCACATGAATGAAGAATGAGTCAATAGCATTCACTCTTTCATACAGAGAGTCTCAAAGTCTCTCCTCAACAACCGAAGTTTTGTCGTCTTCACCTTCTCCATGCTCTCGATAGGCCGTCTTGAGAGTTTTCACAAGTTTTTGGATCATACGTCGCTATCCTAGGAAACAATTCTCATGAATTGTTGATACAAGAAGAAAAGAGCCTTGCATCTTTCTTCTTATTAGTTCTTCAATGACTCCTTCGCCCGAGTTAAAACATAAAATCAGCGCTTATTTGTCGGCTCTTCAAAGCCATCCTCAACAAATTTCCATAAGTCTTGGGAGACAAATAATGCTCACAGTTATTGACCGCATTTGGCACTTTTCCCATTAAACATTGGGAGATGGATGTTTCCCCTATACCCATATCAAAGGCTGGAATGTGCCCATTCGCACTTTAACTATGATTTAAAGTTAATTTATCTGGGGATGAAACTAGACCTCAGATCAACAAGAATACACAAACTTATAGAGAAATTTTGGATTCTTTTGTCTCTCGAGTCTTCACACTGAGAAGCCGCAACAAAGAACTCCTTTCCTTCAAACTTTATTTGACCTTCAAAGAACTTGATTAGCTCTAATACCATGCGGTTCGAATTTTCAGAATTCCAACATAATAAACTGCCTCCTAATGTGTAGAAATATTCGAATTTGCATTCATTAAAGGACAGAAGCTACAAAAAAAAAAAAATCATTCATAAAAAATCGTTGTTGCAATTCTTCCTCAAAAGAGGGATTACAAAATAGTTTAACTCGCTAAACACAAGTGAATTCATTCGTTATTTAAAAATAACACTCTCGTCTTCACTAAAACATTCATCGCTGTAGAATACTGCTTCTCCTGGGAAATACATCACAGGTAATCTAAAATTCGCACTTCATCATTTTTTACAAATGACTTTGTCAGCATAAACTGCCATAACTTAAAAATTACACTCGTTTTCTTCAATATATTAACAAAGACCCCAGAATGAATTAATGACATTTGTTGACAAAAATCACCGTCAATTCATTAATGGTCTCATTACTTCTCGTTGGCACCGCTTGGAAATCAGATGAATGTCAAATTTCTTGCTGGCACCTCTAACCCACACCTCCAATAGACCAATGAGATCATACCGTTGTATGTATTTTATCTTCCCGCACCGCCGTGCACATTCCCGTGTATTTAAAATAATTATACACATATACCACTTGCCTTTAATATATATGATGTGTTTTAATAAAACATAAAACAATACAACATAAAACAAATTTAAAACATGCGATGGGCAAATAAAATTAACCCAAAGTATTGTCAAAACGTGAAGTGTGGGACCCCGCCGCCGATGACGTCAGCAGTGTCCGATGGGGTCTGGGCTGCCTCCAGCCCGCCCGCCTTGCCCGACCCCACGGGAAATGGCATTCCGGTTTGTTTGTACGCTCGCTTTGTGCTGGAAATTAATTCCAAATGTGTCGGTTGTTTATTCAATGTATTTGTGATTATCATAAACAAGAGAGGTAAGCACTTGCCTATAGCCTATATTTTTAATAAAAGGGACATATCGCATGGAGGAGCCATGGAAAATATTTCAATGGTGATCTAGCAACTTCCTCTTTCATACCGCGTTTGTGTTTGGGCTGCTTTTGTTCTCATATTGCATATATATATCGTGCCGCCACCATGGTAATCCCAAGTTGGAGGCCATTTACGTCCGAAACCTATCCCAAGTGGGGTTCGTTGTTTTCTTTCCGAGAAGAGAGCGCGGGTGTTGCTAAAATGGTATGTCCAAGATACTAGAAAAATCTCCCACGCGTACAATCGTGGCCGGGAGGTCTCTGGGAGTCTGCATCTGCAGACTGCCATCCATTGGTCGTGGAACATATCTGGCATTTGCACCCATAATTATCCGAAGGGCGAGTTCTCACTGCCATCCTCCAAGATCTTCCTAAACGATCTCTTCAATTTCGATGGCGATTCCCGGACGCCGCAATGAAGGCTGCTAGGCCACTTATCTACCTCCCGATCCCTCCGCAATTTCAAAGGGGAAAAGTCATGGGTACGGACAGGTCGTCTTCGATTCTAACCATGCTAGTTAGAGGGGTAAGTGCTCGATTTGCAGACGTTCGCAACGCTCGCAATTGATACTATCAAGGTCGCGTCTGGGGTAAGCTGATCCGCCCTCCGGATGTAACCCTTCCCGTTTCGTGAGTTCTCACGGCTTTGATGTAGGCTATCGAGTCATACAAAGAGAGCCACTACAATAACTTAATAATAAGAATGATCAAGAAGAAACTCAGAAGACGGCCTGGAGTAGCGCCTCTGGGAGCCGTTAGGTTGTGCAGACTCGTCACGATGTCATCCGACGAAGTAACATGGGGAGAGGATGACATGGCCGCCGCCACCCCACCGCACTCGCATCCTTCCGCCGAGATCTCTGGGCCCGTGGGCTCGCGACGACGTAGTACCAAATGATGACAATGTAACGAACATTTTCTTCGAGACATGGGGCCGCCCATCTTGGCGCGCAGACACCATGTCGGGCTCATTAACGTGGTTTTTCTCGGGCCCTTTGTCCCTCATCCTAGAGTAGGAGGAAGGAATTTACAAAGATATAACCGATAACAAGAAAATTTCAATACCGAGTAAATAGTAAAAGTCTTTAACGTGGAGAAAGCTGCCTATAAATATTTTTAACATTTTTTTAAATATTTTAAATTTAACTTTAACAAGGTTTTGGTAAAATATTAAGTAAATACATAAGTATACATAATATTCAACATGAATTTTCATTTGAGAGAATTTTCTCCCCGACAAAGTGGAACTATGTATGAATGTGCTTAGTGTTTTTATAAACTATGTATGAATGTGCTTAGTGTTTTTATAAAACATCAAATATATTTGCAAATTTGATGGTTTTGTTATCATTATTTGATAACTATTGCATTTTTCATTCGTCTCATGCATTTTGGAGAAGCCCGCCTCAATCAAATTGCCGCACAAGCCGTTGCACACATCGTCGGTACTTCCATTCCTGGTGAAGACAATAAACTCGTTCGGTTTTTACTGCCCATGCAATTACCCTTACCCAATGCTAAATGCATAGTATGTTATGTGGATATCTGCCATCTACATTTCCATCCAAACTTGTGAGTGTGAAAAACATGTCAATTTAACATCACAAGAATCAATATATAAGATGCCATAGTCTAAGGTTCCTCGTAGATACCTTAAGACGTTGTTTGCCAGAACATAATGGCTCTCATGACATGGACATAAATTACCACCGCATAAGCCAAATATGGTCTAGTTGTAGTCATATGATTAAACTCCCCACCAACGTATGTACAATGTTGCATCCGCCTCCCTTTGAACGTCATCAGCTTGAAGTTTGGTAGTTTGTTGTAGTGGCACCGCCGCAAATTTTTACACCGATCCATCTTTAACTTTTTTCAAAAGAGGACTCACATACTCGTGCTAGAAATGTTTCCGAATCTTGAGATTTCTAGATCCAAACAATAGAAAAGCTTACCGAGGTCTCACATCTCAAACATTTGTGACATCTCGGTTATTTGATTGCTTCAATGAGTTTAGCCGCGTTTCCACGACCGAGATCATCTATATAAAGAAATCAAAATACCCGCCTTTCATCAAACACAAGATAGAGATTGGGGTCATTTTTTATTCTTTTTATAACCGTGTTGCAGAAAAATGAATCAATTTTATCGTACCATGATTCGGAGCTCGTTTTAGTCCATATAGTTTTCTTTATTATGTGACTAAATTTTCTTTTACTTGTTTAACAAATCCCCTCGTGTTTCTCTAAATAAACTCCTTCTTTCAACTCCCCATTAAAAGAAGCATATTTAACATCTAGCCGGTGCATCATCCAATGATGTTTAGTAGCTAAGGCAATTAACATTCTCGATTGTATTAAGTTTAACTACCGGGCAAAAGTTTCATAGTCTATAAGTACCTTCTTGTGAATGCCCCTTGTAACCAAAGATAGCTTTGTATTTATCTATGCTCCCATCCGCTTTAAATTTGGGCTTGTATATCCATTTGCAACCTATGGTCTGTTTGCCCACAAGGTGTAATTCAACTATCTCTCGTGTTTTGTTTTTAAGAATTGATTCATGTTCCTCTTCCATGGCTTCTCCATGAATTGACTCACTTTGGCACCAAAGAGTTAAACAACATTAACATGCTAGTTCTAGAAGAATTTCTCATATCTGTTACAACTGTGTTTGCCTTAATTACCAGAGTGGGTAAGAGGGCATCAACCTGCTCTCATGATCCTTGATGGACTTGGTTCGATGACTCTATCCTAAATTTATTCTTCTTTCCTTTGTTGCTACTGTTGTTGCTTATATATTTCTCATGTTTCACCATTCCCTTCTTTCCACCAACAAAGGAATGTCCCATTCTACATTGTTATTCACATTGCTTCCATCATGAAACTATTCATGAAAACTACATCTCTACCTCGCAAAAACTTATGGAGTAGTAGGATCAAACAATTTGTAAGCTTTAAAATTATGTGTGCAATACCCAAAAAAAAGTGCATTTGATGGCCTTTGAATATATTTCTTTCTATCCTCCTTGGTACATGAGATTTAAAGTCTTTGGATTCAAAAATTTTAAGTGTTTTACCAGAGAGTTTAAATCCTAATAAAGCTTCAAAAGGAGTTTTAAATTCAAGTCTCTTTGTCGCACTTATTTTCAAATACACTACAGATGGACACTGGCCATCCAAATTCACAGCATTCCCACTTTAACATGCTTCGAGCACACTCCATGAGGGTTCTCCGTTTCTCCTTCGCAACCCCGTTCGAGGAGTGTGGGGTACCGTAAACCGCCGCAGTATTCCATGGTCTTTGCAATATTTTTTGAAATCAGCCTTCATGTACTCTCCCCCTGATCCGAGTGGAATCTTCATGAATTTACCTATCTACTTCTCAATCATTCTTTTCACCTACTTGAAATATTCAAAAGTATGACTCTTTTTTATGAGAAAATATACCCATGTAAATCTAGTACAATCATCAAATAAATAATAGGAAATAATAAGCACCTCCCAACGATCTTGAATGCATTGACCCACATAAATTAGTGTGAATACCTCTAATATATCTCTTTGTTTTCTATATACATTAGCAGAAAACTCATCTTTGTGCATCTTCCCAAGAGCACATGCTTCACAATCAACATGAATATGCTTTAAATCAGGAAGACCATTGGCCATATTCTTTTCTAAAGTAACAACAAATCATTGAAATTAATATGGCCAAATATCCGATATAATAAATCTTTTTGTTGTCATATTTGATGATGTCAATGATTGATGTGTTGCACTTCTCACATTCATCTTGTAAAGACTAGCCAAGGAATAATTGTTTCAATGTGGTCTTTATATTATCCAAAAACTATTTAAGAACACAATATGATTTATAAAAATTTACCTTAAGGTCCTGATTTGTTATCATTGAAACATAAATCAAATTCTTATTAATCTAAGCATACATGATGTTCTAAATGTGCCTATTTTCCCCATCTTTAATTATAGGAACATTACCATGTCATTTGATTGGGTACCCTTTGTCATTGCCAAGGTAGATTTTTTTCTCCAAATGTCGCTTTTTAAATCTCCAATCCATTGTCTATTACCCGCCATGTGGGTGGACAATCCTAAATCCACATACCACGTATCTGATTCATCGTTCTCATTAGAGTCACCATAAATCACCTCGAGATTCTCGTTATGGTCATCATCAAATTAAGTGACTCAAGAGATCTCTGTATCTCTATTGACTCGATCAAATTTATTCTTTTGATGTTGTTTAGCCATATGGCCAATTTTTCCACAATAGAAACATTTTAATGGTGAATTGTTCCTATTTGGTAACATATCTGATGGATTTACTCTTTCTATGTCAGACCTCCACCCTCTTGACCTCCATGTGTCTTCCTCTAAAGGGATCCTGAATTTCATTAGTGCAATATCTTAATACTAGGTTTGAGCACATCCATTTTCCCCTCTTGCATGAGGATCCCCGTCACCCTTCGAATTTGGGGGCTTTCTCTCACATTCAAGCCCGTTATAAATGATGTATAGTCTCTCATTCATACCATTCATAGTAATTGTTACCATATCGTTGTTACTTATAGCCTCTCCTATGTCGCCAATCTTGTATTTAAGGTTCTTGATGCGTGTGATGAAAACTATTGTTTCATTCCATTTTGATGGAGAGAATCTTTTCCTAGGGAATATTAGGTGATTTTGATGATTTGTACGTATCTTTGAGAGTTGTCCAAGATTTCGTTCGCTAACTAATCTCCTCGATGTGAGGGATGGTGCACCTTTGACTACCAATTTCAACATCATTTTCACTTTGTTCTCCCTTCTTTCCCACTCCCGTACTATCGTATTTGTTGCGTCTTCTCCAATTGTAGGATTCACTTCATCGTCATTCAAGATTCCCCATGCATTATTCCTTCCAAAGATAGTCCGTAACTTGAATTTTCAATTAGAATAATTGGAGTCGTCGCAGCTTATTGTTTCATTCAAGTATGCTTCCATCGCATTATTCATCTGAAATAAAAAATGACCTCCACAGCTGATTTAAAATGGGATCTACAAATGGATCTACCCTGATCCACAATAAACAACAATTTCAAGAAACATATCTACCCGATCTTAGACCACACTGGCAGATTCTTTGGGCACCGCACCATGCTCACGTGCTCCTCTTTCATAGCCTCATGGCCGCAGCTCACGGTTCCTCTCGTCACTCTGATCATGCTTGCAGTGGCTCCTCACACTTTACTAGTGATATGATACCACCCCTACTACCACGGATCACCGTTCCTTTGGCATGATCCCACTGATCTGCTGTGCATGAACTTTATGGCCCAACAGAAGAGTCTCTTCAGCTTCAATCGACGATCCGCATCATGAGCCTGGCTTCATGGTGTTCCACAACACGAGCTCCATTGTTCCTCCAACACGAGCCTGCTCAATGGCGCTCCTCGCCCTTAATCTTAACGACGTTCCTTAGCACGAGCTCTCTCGGGTTACTCCCAACACGTGCACTCGACTCCTTCAACCGTATGTTTCACTTCATTGCCATTCATGATACCCTTTGCACTATGCCCTTTTAGATTAATCTATAACTTGAATTTCCAATTAAAATAATTCAAACCACCAGCGTCATTTCCTTTTAAGTATACTTCCATCATATTATTCATCTTGAAAATAAAAATGACTCCTAATATAAATTGACAAAAAACCGGATCTACAAACGATCTACCCCCAAATCCATAATAAACAACATCATTAAGAAAAAAATCGATAATTCGATCTTCGACCACTATGGTAGCCCCATGTAGCACCCACCATGGGCTCACAGTTCTCTATCACAACCTCTTCTTCTTTGAGCTCACTAAATTCTCCGTTCTCGTACTCACGCCAGTTTCATCCCCACTTTACTAGTGATCTACTATGTTTTTCCTACTACCATGGCTCATTGGTCTTCTTTGGCACGATCTCACCGGATATGTAGGAACAAGCTTTCACTCAATAGGCGTAATCTCCCCGGCTTCAATCGACGATCTCCATCGCGAGCTCGTCTCATGAATGCCCATAGCATGGATCTCTCCGGGTCCTATAACATGAGATTCTGCTCAACGATGCTTCAACCTCTCGATCTCAACGTGTTCCTCTAGCATGAGCCTGCTCCCTCCAAAACAAGCACTCTAGCTCCTTCAATTGTAGGTTTCACTTCATTGCCATTCGCATCCTATGCATTATTCCTTCCATCATAGTCCGGTGAACTTGAATTTTCACTAGAATAATTTGTAACCATCGAGCGATGGTTTCATTCAAGTATACTTCCACGTAGTATTCATCTGAAAAAAAAAAGCGAATTCCAAATAAATTGAGACAAAACCAAACCTACAAACGGATCTACCTCGTATCCACAATAAACAACAATGTCAAGAAAAAATATCTACCCGATCTTCCACCACTCTAAATAGGCTTCTTTTCGACTCACCAAGGGCTCACGTGTTCCTCTTTCATGACCTCTGCGCGCGAACTCACGGCTCCTCTATCAGCATATCACACTTGCAATGATCCTCACACTTTCTTCTAGTGATCTACTACAACTCTACTCCGTCGCATCATCGGCTCCTCCGGCGTGGGATCTTACCGGGATCTCGTAGGAACAAGCTCTCTAACTTAAGAGGAAAAATATCTCCTCGCTCAATCTAAGTGATCCGCATCATGAGCTCTTTGGCTTCACGACGTCAACATAGCACGGCAAGCTCTCCATATTCCAATATGAGCTTCCTCTCGTTTCAAAGGGCGTGTCCTCAACCTCTCATATCAATGACGTTCCTCAAAGATGAGCCTTCGGCTCCTCCAACATGAGCACTCGCTCCTTCAACATAAGCACACCGGCTTTCTTTCAATGAGTTCACTGCTCCACCAACACCAATCATCCAAAATCCGTGTTGGTCTCACCGGAAGATCCTAAGGAAAACAGAATCGTTGTTGTTTCTCCAAGCTTGTCCATGTTGATTTCAGAGATCATCACTATTCTCCGGGCATGAGTTCACGTTGACTCACAATGTCTATGCTTCAAATAAACGCGTTGATCGGATTTTCCAGGGAAAAAAGAGCCTAACAACCTCACTTAGGCCACCCTCAAGTTATCAAGGGATTCTCTTCTACCGCCTAGATACTCAGAGAGAGGGGAATAAAGCACTCTAGCTTTGATTCGACTTTTGAAGCTTTGATACTCAAGGATAAAAATGGAAGAATCAACAACAAAGTTACTAGTTAGCCTTCTACTATGAAAGACTACACCGTGAGAGATCGCATCCGTAGGTCGCTCTACATTCTCATTACCGACAATAAATAGATAAGTTACATGAAAATAGGGAAAGCTAGAACCAATACCACTTCCAAGAAATAGGAACAAACTCCTAATCTAAGGCTCCGTGAACTGATCGCCTCTAATTAAGTTTCTCCATTATCTTCAACAATAACCAGCTGAAATGTGTCGTTGCAATGTCTCAATTTTATTAGATTATGTTAATGTTTTAATCCTTGAAAAGTATTAAAATATTTAATTCAAAATATCTCTAACATTTAACTAAATGTAATAGTAAATTTTATTATTTTATGATACACAAGGCTTTGGTATGCATTTATTTGACTTATGCTTAAGTGCATATAGTTGTGGTGAAGATCACTAGTTTTTATGGATCAAGGAATATAAATGATATTCAACCATGTGTTTTTTTTCATTTATTTTTTAGAAAATGAAATTTGTTTTTTTATCGGCGGCTTTTTCGGTATATTTTTGTGAGGTGTGAAATTTCTATTTTTTTTGGAGTTGTGAACCTCCACAATCTTAAGTCTTGTAGAAGATTTCAAGGTGTTGAATCCATTTATACACTCAAAACCCTAATTTAAACAATACAAATTATAATAGGATTTAGACGAAGATAATTCCAACCTTATAATAACTAGACATCTTCTCATGATTAGATGATAAAACTTTATATATGTTAGTAAATTTATATATATTATTATATAATTACATTATTATCTATGTAATATTAATTTAAATATAAAAATTATTAGTTAATTGAATGGTTAAAAAAGTTAAATTATTATTTATTTTAATATTATCATTTTTATCTTTTAGTGGTAATGGTAGTTTTATTATAAATAATTATATAAATTATGAGATTCAAAGTCCAAATCGTTTAAATTCAAAACCTATAAACCATTTAAATCATTTAAACTGGTTATGGGATTTGAACTTTGATCTCTCAATTCTATTGGGACTCACATTACTTCAATCAATGAGAGTTGTAAATTGTTAATACATCTTTCATTAAGCTTATTTTAATAAGAACTATTAATGTATGCATTATTAACATTCAATATTTACAATTTTAAATCAAAATAAGTAAATTTAAATTTCACTTTTCAAAATTTTTAATCACTAAAATGTTGGAATTAATGCATACATCCTATATTTGAGATGTTGGTTTGTGATGGTTGAGAATAATTCAATCCTATCTTTCTAACTTAAGAATAAGTTAGATTTGAGAAACTCTATATATTAGAGGACCCGAATGTAATTTGTATGTGTGTTGTGCAATTATACCTTTGTGTGAAATATATGAGTGCTTTTATCATTTTAACATGGTATTAGAGCCCATATGCACCTAAGCTTGGCCTCCTCATGGAGTGCTAAGGGAAATGGACGAAGCAGGCTTGTTGAAAAGGGTGTTTTCTTAAAATTTTAAGATTGTTAGCGTGTTTATCAATTGAATTATTTATATATATATTTTGTGTGTCTCTTGGGACCACAGTGGAGGCAAGAATGTAAATATGATGCAACGACAAAGGAGATGAGTTCATTATGGGAAAAGATCATGCTTATGGACTAAATTCAAATGTGCTAAGTATAGTTGTAGAGGTGCTTCATGTGATTCTGGGATAAGTACACGAGTCCGGTTGACTAATTAGTGCTCACTTGACATCCTTTACTTCAATACCTTTAGGTACCTACTTGCCACCGCGGTTACTACAGTGTTATGTAGATGTAAGAACCTTTTAGAACATACCGATCTTCGCATTATGCTTTGAATGCTTCGACTGACCTCTTTCTATTGAAATCGAGGTCATCTACTACGTATGGGAGATGGCAGTTCCCTATGATATTGTAATTCCGTGAGACCACAATATGGTGTTTCCAAAGATGAAGTTGGGTTTAAACAGAGAGGTCGGAAAAGTTCTAGCAAAATATTTACGAGTACATATTTACAGCGAAGGAATTCTTCACCTTATAGAAATGAAAAAAAAATGCAATGTCAAAATTCAAATTGACAAAACTACGTGGGGGAATTGTATGCTATAATTGTTTTTATTAATGTGTATTAGTTTTAAAATTAAGTTATGATGAGCTTCATAATTAAATAGAAATTTCATGATGTAATAATTGATTCTAGATACATTATGTATCTAGAAGACTTCCCTAGACAATCATGAAAGGAATGTGCTTAGCACCTATATATCTTGGTATATGGGAGCCCTTCATAGAATGACCAAGAAGATAGCCATTGCAAACAGATAATAAATTTTGTTTGAAGTGACTACATTTAAGATCAAGTGGTAGTAAGGCTCAATATGGATGATTGTCCGTGATAGTAGCAAGCATGATTCAGGGAAGGATCCTCATTCGTTGAAGACGAAGTTGTCTTCTAATGAGGCTGTTACTACTTTCCTGGGATTGCTTCTGAATGACTTCTAGAGGTCCTTTGAATGGATTTCAAGGAGTTGAACTCCTGGAACACTGAGTCTCTTTAAATAGTAGGTTATGAGGAAACTTGATGGAGCCTATATTGATAAGTTGTAAACCAGCTTAAAAATGATTGTGTATTTTGTTGTTTATGGGTGACTTCAATAGATTTATGTAATGTAAGCATTATGAGGGGATGTGGGAAATTAATTGTTTTACATCCTATATTTGAGATGTTATTTATTATTGAGAAATTATTTCAACTCTATTTCTAACTTTATGAATAAGTTAGATATGAGAAACTCTATATATTAGAGTAACTGGACATAATCCGTGTGTGTGTGTGTGTGTGTGTGTGTTGAACTCATACACCTTTGTGTGAAATATATGAATTCTTTCACCATTTTTAACATGTTGTATAAGCACTTCCAAATATATTTGCTAGAAAATAAATAAATATATATCCATGTTAACGCAGAGCATTATGCCAAGAGATAACAAATTATCTCTTGAGGTACCAACATCTTTTTAGGGAGAGAAAAACTTAAAAGTTTTCACCTTCAGAGACTCTGATCCCTCACAATTTTTATCACGAGATTAACACACACATATATAAAAATGGACATGGGAAGAAATTACACATATTTTTCATCTTGAGCAACATACAAATAAACACGTAAATAAGCATTTTTGAAATTTTTTAATTACTATACACATATTTGATATTGAAATATTTTATTTTTAAATCAAATTTCCTACACATTAAAATGTTTTAGGTATTAACAATATTTTCAAATATGTAGATAAAAATCACACCGAATTGAAAAAGAAGGAGTTGCAAGCCACTGTGAGTACCGCACTGAGATCGCACTGCCCATGAGATCACCTCCGTTCACTCTACATTCATAATGAGAAATTACAACATTAAGTACATAACTAAGAATTAGGAAGTTGCAAATGTATTCTAAATTGTAGGAACAAATCCTAAACTAAGGAGATAAGTATAACTTGTGTAACCATTTCTCCATTAATATAAAATAATATTAATTATTTCAACTCCCCAATGGAGAAAGGATTACCCCGAACTCATAGCATCCCTCTAAAATAATTAAATCCTTACACGCCCAAGAGGCTTAGGTAAAAGTACGCTCTATATTGTCACAGTTTTGGCAATATTCAACATATATCTCCTTTGATTGTAGTTTCAACAAAATGAACTGAGTATCGATGTGTTTATGTTTTTATGAAAGACTGGATTGTATGCAAGCTTGATGGTACTTGCTGTCAGCTTTGATAATAGTTGATTCTCTCGTTCTTCTCTACATCGTTGAGAAGCTTCAACCGTATAGCTTCACATGTGGCCGCACAATGCTTGGTACTTAGCTTCACATGAAGATAAAGTCATGGTCGCTTTTTCTTCCATGCTATGACCCCGGATCCAATGTCAATGCGTAACTGTGATAGACCTTCGTATCATCCAAGCATCAAATAACTGGACCAAAACTCCGCTAGAGTAACATCAAATGTATCACAGGCAAATACCATAATTACTATAGTACCACTAAGATACTCAACACACTTTGTTGCGACCACACTTTCGAGTGGTTTTGACAGCAACCGTTCAACATACTAACAGAGTATAAGTCTCGTCTAGTTGTAGTAAGATATATCAAACTCCCAACTAGTCAGTTCTGTATACATAGTGGCATCCACCTCTTTAGTACCATCACATTGCTCAACTTTAAGTTCTCGCTTACAATGGTGTTGTCATTGACCACACGTCTATCTCCAACTTTTCCAAGCAGTTTCCGGTATACTTCCCCTTGGAGTAAGAAAAGTTTGTCCAAAATCTCTGCATACTTCCAATCCCAAACAATAATGGAGATTTAGTGAGATCTTTCATCTCAAACACTTGTGATACCGCTTGATTTCTTTGATCGACAGTATCTCAAGTGATCATATCATCTACATACAAAGAAATCAAAATAATTTTCCTATGTTTATTAAACTTGGTATACATATTTGGGTCATTCCAAGCTCCTATAGTTTATGTTGTACAAAAAATGAATCAATATTCTCTACCATGACCCGAGTGCTTGTTTTAAACCATATAGCCTTTTTCAATTTACAAAGAAGATGTTCCCGCCTTTTTCACAACCCTTCAGCCGGTAACTAAATAAATTTCTTCTTCAAGTCACCATTCAAATTTTAAAATGAAGAATTAACATCTATTTGTGTAGCTCCTGCATTTGTTGTTGCTAAGCAAATTAGCACCTCTAATAGTGTTTATTCTACAGAGCAGCACACCTACCTATTCCTCTGTCAGAGTAACCCTTTGCTACCCGTCTAGCTTTAATTTTTCTATACTCCCATCTCGTACTTATTTTAGGTTTATATAGCCATTTTCATCCTATGGGGTTTTACCTTCGTGAAGTTCAACTAAATCCAAGTATGGTTTCTATTAATCGATTCAATTTCTCTCATGCATTGCGTTCTCCATGTATTAGATTGACTTGCTTCTCTGCATCATGTGTTCTACAATGTTTAAAATGTTTGTCATTAAAGCATAGTATTTCAACTGGATGGCAATCGAGTCTTCCTACCCGATCTCCTTGGTAGGACTTACCTCACCCGTTCATTTCAGCCTTCTCTCCGAGTTTGCATCATTGATTACATTACTCCATACTCTCTTGTTTATGCTCCTCGCTCTTCATCATCCTCCACGTTTTCTTCCATTAAAGGTTCTAGTGCCAACGATTTACAATCATCCTTTCCTTCTTCAACCTATTCATGAAATATGACATCTCCGTTTACAAACCTTATGAGTCATAGGATTAAATAACTTATATGCTTTGAACTCGTTGCCATATCCAACAAATATGCATTGTGTGGCTTTAGATCTAACTTCTTCCTATCTTCCTTAGGTATATGAGCGTAATGATTTGACCCAAATATTCTTAAATGACCAATCGCTAGTTTGAATCGGAATAATGGCTCAAAAGGGGCTTTGAAGCCTAGAAATAACCTAACTCATTTAAATAGACAAAGAATAAGTTAATAGCTTCACTAAACCATTTGATATATACCCTTACCTTGAAGCATGTCTTCGCGCACTCCACAAGAGTTATGTTCTTTCGTTCTCGGCCACTCCATCTGCCGGGTGGGGCACTCAGAACCGTTGAACAATCCCATGATGTTTGCAGAAATTCATGAACTCTCCCAACTCCGTATTCTCCCCCTGATCCGAGCTGAGAATTTTATGTTTTTCCGTCCGGCTTTCTACCATAGACGAAACCTTTGCACGAAAAGGTCCGACTCCTTTACTCATCCAAGAGAACCTAGTGCAATCATCTCAGGAATAAAGAAAGTAATATGCACCACCTAGTGACCCAGTCCGCATAGGCCCCGCATATGTCCGTATGCACCGCTCTAAGATATCTCTTCTTTCTATTAACATGCAAAGGGAACTCCTTCATGATTTTCCTAATGCACATCCATCACAATCCAACTCGAACATTATGGAAAATGTGGAGTCCATCGACCATACCTTTTCTCAAGTAGGATTGTCTCGCGTATTAAGATGGCCAAATCGTGCGAGATTTTTGTCGATCCACCGCGAATTCATGGCTTGCCGTGGGATATAATTTTCTCACATCTAGTCCGTAATGCCCCCCACACGCACTCCCGTTGCAAATCAAGCCTATCCGGCTATCCTTTATGACAGCTTAGTCTTCAAGAATCACCATGCATGTCCCGATCAATTATCATAGATACGTATATCAATTTTTTTCTTAATTTCTAGTAATATACAATAAATTTTTTATAAAATAATGCGCCACTAGGTAACTTTAATTAATGTCACCATATCCTTTGATCTCATATCCGCTATCATCTCCTAAACAATTTTTGACCTACATGAGTTTCTTCAAGAAATTCAAAACCATTCCTTCTTACCTATCATATATGAGGATGCACCAATTGACATACTATATGTCGGCCCCTCATCTCCCTTGAAGCCGAAAGGGCACAATCGCTGTAAATAGTCGAAGTTCTGGCCATGGTCCTCATGTTCTTCAACAAAGTAACCTTGTGCTTTCTCTCGTTTATTTATTGCTTCGTCTACCTACCTCTTATAACATTCTTTATTCGATGGCTAGTTTTACAAGAACATTTCTGTTAGGGAAATTGATAGCGGCATACCTTTAAACTGCCTCTTTGAAATGTGTTGGCTCCTTTCTATCACAAGCACGGTTGTGGTTGTTGTGGCTACATGGCCGCTTCCGAGGTATTGTCGCCTTTTTCGCCATCGTGAGCAAGATCATTGCTCGTGATTTCAAACGCTCTTTTCGTCGCTCTTCTTCTTGTAGCAATTTAATCTCTATCGCCTCTTCAAATGCAGATTTCTCCTTTGTCGCTAATCCTATGATGAACATATGATATTCATCTCATTAACTATCTAATATGATCGTGACCGTATCTAAATTGGAAACTTCTCTCCGATATCTCCCAATTTTCCTTCAAAATCTTTGCACTGCAATGAATCCAAAGCCCGACCTCTCATTCACCTCCATCTTCATCGCAAAACAACTTGCCTTTGAGTGACAATACATGTTTTGTATTTTGCGTCTATATGTCTTGATCGTCATTCAAATGTCGGGACGATTTGTCTGTCTTCAATATGTGGGATAATATTGTCCTTGATGGACATCTTCAGCATTGACCTTCGCTTGGTCTCCCTTGTATCCTAGTCTGTTTGTGCAAATGTTCGTCTCGGGCCATTTCCCTATAAAAATCGACCACACATTTGCACTTTCTGCAATGTCCGTATCTTGAATTTCCAAGCAGTGAAATTAAATCCATCGAGTTTGCCGACTCATGGAGATACGATTCTTATACTATTATTCCCGTTGATCGACAAACTTTCGATCCTCTCGATGAATTTACATCAACCGAACAATTGGGTAGACAGAAAAATCAAGATGTTTGGATCCCGACCACCGCTTTGCTAAAAAATTCCATACCTTCAATGTGCCACCAACGGGCAAGTCCATCTACTATCACCAAGCAAATCCAATACGCTACTCACCGTAATCATCATTGTAAAGAACGAATTACCACGCCTACCACCGCAAGTCCGACTAAGTACCACCGAAAATCAAGAACTTCAATACGCCCACCACCTAGTAAGTCCGACCAAGCCACCGCTAAAATCAGAACTTCAATGCGCCACCACCGCAAGTCCGATCTAATGCTAATCGAAAATCAACTTCAATGCTACCATCAAATGATTCAACAACTGTGAATCCCAATGTGCTACCTAGAAAGATAATGGATCTGTGCCCGCTACCTTCCTGCAGTAGAGTACAGTTCAAGGCTTAAATCCGTGTCAAATCAAATGCACGCTGTCAAATTGTTCACTTATGGTAATGTATCTCCGCCAATAGTGTATTTTGGCACGTACCGGGCGCTTTTATTTCTCAAATCAACATGAATTAATCGTTTCATAATTAAACGCTTGCAACCCTTTCTTCTCCCGCTTCGAGATGATCATCTCGAGACCTATGCTTCGTGTATACTTGAACGACCTTATCGTATGAAAAGCTTCGATAATCACCCACTACAGCTTTTTGTAATCAATGATGAAAAAATTAAAGGTCCTACTCGCGGCTCTCGATACCAAGATAAAATCAATCAATTGAAAAGAAGGAGCAGCCATTGCAGAGTACTCGCACTGAGATTGCACTCAAACAAAGAGATCACTCTCCGCCCACTCTACATTCACGAGAAATTACGACAAGTACATAACCACACTAGGAAGTTGCAAACAAACTCCTAAATTGTAGGAACAAATCCTAAACTAAGGAGATACAACTGAAAATCATTTCCATTAATATAAATAATAATTACTAACTGAAAATTTTCATATTTAGAAATAGAAAACATATATCTCTATATAGAAAGTGGCTTTCTCCACGAATTTTTTTACAATACTTTTAAATATTTACACATCAACAATTACATTAAACATTAAAGAATTTAGAAATATCACTTATATCTTGAATTCAAAAAGCATAGCACTTTTTTTTTTTTAATATTGAAATATTTTACTTAATCTATTGGAATACTTGGTTTATAAATTCAGCCTTTGAAATTTTGTTTACAGGTAATATTTTGAATTTACATCATTAATAATATAAAAATACTTAATATTAGGTTAATATAAACATTATTTTATTATTGCTAAATATAATACATAACAAAAATCCCCATTATAAGCTCGACTATAAGGTTATAAACACACCAATGTACAACGCCTTGTATTGCATTATTATCCTTAACTTAAAAAGAAACTCTCATGGTTTTGATTTAAGCATTTTATAATATAACCGAGATGTTATTGGTATCAACATTTTTGTTTTTTTCTTCCAAGAGGGAAATTGTAGATATTCTATTATTTAAATTAAATATTTAAATATATAATAAATTTAACACTGTAAAAAACACATATTTAATTTAAATATATAATAAATTTAACACCGTAGTAAAACATTATATATACATACTTGTAAAACATACGCAAACACTCTTGATTATACAAATGTAAAAACACACATAAAATAATTTTAGAAATACACACACCACACTTCAATTTTATAAATTTCATTAGCTCAAATTTCAATTATATAATTTCATAACTCAAACTCTGAATGTATTAAAGTACGAAATATAATAATATATAATTAAAAAATAATAAATAAACAGATTTCAATCTTCCATTTTAGGACACCCAACTGACTAAGCTACACTAGAGAATTCCAATAAATAATGGATTATTATTTTAACGGTTTTGCGATTAATTGCAATTTGGGAATTTTTTAGTAATAATCACATGCAATGGAACATGGTCCACACATTTTGAACCAACCACTATGGTTCACAGGACCATGAGAGATCAAATCGTAACATTAAGTTTAAATAAATGTAAAATAGCTAGTTTGACATTTTAAATAATTAATAAGTGACTAGTTACATTTTATTTTTAGAATGAAATTTTTAATATATTTATTCAAATTAATTAATGAATTAATTAATTTAATAATTAGTTATTTAATTAATAGTGATAATGATATGTATATATGTATATATATCTCATTTTATTTAATTGATTTAATTAATTATTAATTATTATTATTAATTTATAATCATATATATTTAATTATATATTTATTATTATAAGAGCAAGGTCCATGAAAAAAAGAAAATGATAACCAAACTATCCATCAAAGAATCATAAAACAAGTCTCAAAAATAAATATAAGGTGTATTCAACACTGGCCGATATTCCGCCGTCATCTCTATTGATTAATGTTTTTTTTCAAATTTTCTAATACGCCTAATTTACTTCATTAATGAAAATGGTCGATCCTAGCAATGACCGGTTTGTTGAAAACATGATGCATTGTTCTTCGATGCTCACTAAGGTACACGAGCGGATCTTCCATGTTGAATGATAGCGTCGCATCCTTTGATTGTTGACATCAACGCTTCACCATTAAATTTGAAGAACTCATGAACAAGGAATGATGTAGACACCTTTTCCACTAGTCAATCGGATCTTTAACCGATTTGGAGAGAACCGCGAATCGTGTTAGAGTAAGAAGAAATACTGTATATCTTATGCTTCTTAAGGATCCACAATCCTATCAGCAGGCCTAATGAATGTGGCGTAGCGATATCAGTTTGATCCTAGAACCGACAATGGTACCTCGGACGAATGGCAGCTAATACCCGCGACCATCCACTAGGCTCTTTTTTTGATTTTTAACTAAAAGACTTTTCAACGCAAGAAGGAAAGTCTGAGTCTTGTACACCTATTATAACCATTTTTACAAGAGACCCGAATTGTGATGGGTCTTTTCCCCCCGGGAAGTGGACTCATTAGAGATTCTGGGTCAATCCTCGAAAGGACTAAGGTGTTTAGGACGCCTAATTTTTTAGCATGAAATGGTGGGAACTAATGGTGGTCCAACTAGTGTAGAAGATATTGTCGTGAGGAGTTTTTCAAAACTTGATGGGAGAAAGAGCCATCATCCTTTCTAGAGATAAGAACATCGAGGAAATTAGTAAAGGCTAGCCTTCCACCTCATGTTCCATGAAAAGAAATGGAGATGATGATAGGATTATCACTAATACGAGGAAGAAGGTGAGATCTAACTTTCTTTGCCATTATATGTTTACCATACAAGAATCACGTACAAATCTTTTCCACAACTTTAACTCAAAAGATCTAAGAAAACCCTGTGATTCAAATCCTCCATAAAAATATTCACACCAATAAAAAAAAAAAAACCATAACAACAATCACATGCTTTGCTCATATTAATAATATTAGTATTATGACTCTGACCATATAGTTACATATCATCATCATGGGGTCTCTGGCTCATCAACATCGGGATTGACGCACTTAAAGACGAAAACAATGCAAACGACACCCATTTTTCAAAGTTCATCCTCCATATATCGGTGAGGGCTTGCTCCGGATTATTATTCTTAGTTGTTGTTGTGAGCAACTGAGTCAAGCTGAAAGAACATCTTGACAATTGCCTTGCTCTGCCCCGCCAATCAAATAATGGGAGTTTATGCTATGCAACAGCTTTTGTAGTAAGCGTCGTACTGTCACTCTTCCGAGATGATTGAGTGTTCACACCACATCACCCTAACCGTGTTTCTTCACTATCTTCAAAGGGATCAAATGCAAATCAATTGCCACCACACACATTCAAGCTAACGAGAATCTTTATGGATCAATGTGATCCAAGAATTCAGTGATGTTTCTTTATGGACTATTTTTTTAGCCATAAATATATGGTTGAGGTTGTTCATGGGTTGCCCTGCTAGATGGCACAACGACCTAATAACGACATGGAAGCCAACTAGTATTAACGACCCAATAACGACATGGAAGCCAGAATAGTTGGTAGCATCGCACAAACCATTTAGTTGTATAAACGTTTGTATTGTAATTTTCTATTTTAAGATAATTGAACACATTAGCCATTATGTGAGATTTTATTATTTTCTTCTTAATTCCAAGTTTATATTTTAGGATATACTCATGAGCTTGAGAAAATATATAATAAGAATTTTAAATTTTTAGGATATATTCATGAGTTTAGAGAAAAGATAATGATTTTTATTATTTTTTAGGATATATTCATGAGTTTGGTGAAAAGATAGAAGAATATTCTTAAATGATGAATCATATTTCAAAGTTAAAAAATTATAGTTTTATCTAAATCATTATTATTAGTTATAAAATAATTGATATATAAATAATAAAAATAATGTGTAATTAAACTAATACTTAATTGATATATAAAAATAATAATAATGTGTAATTAGATTTTAATTGTGGAGATTTATTTATATTTTATTATAAAAAATTATAAATTTAGAAATAGATGACTAGAATATATCTTACCAATATTATATGTTCAAAATCATAACTCATTTCAAAATAATTTTTTTGAAATATAATTTTTATTTTAGTTTTATTATATGACATTTTTTAATTAAATTGTTAAAAAGTTAAAAAGGCAACTACCTTTTTGATAAATAATAACCTCTATTCCAAATTATGACCATGAATATTTGGTGGATATTTCATAAATTTAAATCCTTTATTCATCCATGAAGTGTCTTTATTTTGAATATTACTTTTTCAATTTTAATTTAATTATCAATAATTATTAGATGGATCGTAGGGATTTAACCTTAGTGTAATATCCTAGAATATTTTTATGTTGTCCATAAATCAAAGTTAACTACTGCTAATTATTATCTTTTTTCAATTTTAATTAAACTGATTTATTGGGACAATTTAAACAATGAAGAGCAAGATTTAGACAAAAATAATTCCAAACATTATAATACTACATTCTCATTATTAAATGATAGAACTTTATATTTATTACTATATAAATGTGATTATTATCTATGTAATATTAATTTTAAATATAAAAATTATTAATTAATTAAGATGATTAAAAAATTTAAATGATTATTTATTTGATAGTATTTTATCTTACTGTTAACTATAATTGTGTTATAAATTACGTATAAATTATGATATTTAAAGTTCAAACCATTTTAAATTAAACATATAAAAATATATATTATTATTTATAATTTTGTTAAAATTAAAGTAATAATGAAATAAAATTAATTTTAAATAAGAATTTATAAATAATTATTATTTCTATGATAACTAAAGTATATGTAAAGTATAAGATTTAAAGTTCAAAATGGATATAAATCAAACTAATAAATAAATATATCTAATTTTATTAAAAATTAAAAGTATAATAAGATCAAATTATCTTAAAAATAGATTTATAAATAATTATTTATTTTTTTATATATTATCTATTATTATAAAATATATATTAAATCGTATGAATTTAAAAAATTTAAGTATTTAAATGTTCAAAAAAAATATAAATTCCTCAATGATATGTTTTCATTTATCATATAAAATAATATTAATAAATTTATGAAAATAAATATAGCTAAAGTAACTAAGCTACTCATTTATTGAAAAAAATAACATGAGGGATTTATTAGATATGGTTTAATTATTTAATTTCTTTCAAAATACCTTTGCTCATAGGTGAGATGGCTCACACCCTTATCATTCCCATTCACCAAGGGTTATCGACATACAACCCACCACCCTCCACATAATCGTAGAGGAAGGCATGATGAATTTACGCACGAAGATAGTAAATACCAATGTGAGAGGGTGATATCAAAGGCCGATAGTGCATTTGGCTGTTTTCTTTGGAGTGAATTTGACAAGTGCTTGGCTTTGGGATGAGTGAGCTAGTGGATGTTGCAAGGTGTTGCATATGGCCAAGGAACCGGAGATGGTGTGCCCTCGATGGCTACTTGCACTGATAACTGGTATGTGACTGCTACCTCCTTTGTTCCTCGCATTGGATTTACCGGGTTAATGGAATTTGCATGCATGGATTAGAATTGTCAGTATGAGGGTGAATGTCTCCATGTTGCCTCGCACCCGTATGTTTTTTAAACCATGATAATTGATTTGAAAATGGAATGTACTTGAAAAGGGTGTATGTATCCATTTTCATTTATGTAAATGGAGTAAATAATCCAAATTTTTAACCGAAAATGAGAACTTCTGATTAACACAGATAGACTTAGGCATTTATCAGATATGTCACCTTTCAAAGAAAGGATGAATCCGTAAGCTTCCCGGCCCTTACAGACTCGCCTAAAGAAATAATAGAAGTAAACACTCGTAATTTAATTAAATGACCTTACTCAAACTTGACATTATGCGAATTTTTACTGGAAGAGGTGTATGTCTTTTCTTCGTTTATGTGTTTTAATTTTATTTGTTTTTGCTGAAACTTAACATGTATATCAACAACATAATTCAACATATAGAATAAAAAAACACAACATCAATATAATATAGGAGTTCACCCCAACTCTTGGGCTACATCTCTTGAGCTTCGTCAACATGGCTAGACTCTTTGGGGATTAGTGTACTTAAACATTTTACAAGCTCCACACTTAATCCACAATGAATACGAAATGATTCAAAGGGTTGAGAATACCATTTTAAATCCCTTTAATGGCTGTCCAATTTCGCAAATTAACTAGGCTTCCATGAACACACATACTGGCTTCGGTGCACTGCTTCTCCGAGCTTCTAAATGGCAATAAACTCCCTCATATTTATGTTTCGTCTCAAACCACTACCGATGCATCCAATACTACTGATCGCATTAATTGGGCCACAAACTAATAAATTGCTTACATTAAGCAACAACATCCCCAAAATGGCTATCCTCCACTCTTGGGCTTCCCAGTAATGTCATGACTTCCATCAACTTTGGACTGTATAGTACTAGAAATGATCTAAACCACTTCCATTGGTTCCATACACACTCGGTTTGGAAAATGGCATATAGAACTTAAATGAAGTTTGGCTTTCTAAAGTTCTTAACAGTTCAAAACTATCTTAAACAAATTCAAAAGGCATGAAATAGCTAAGAATGCCTATTCATTTCACCTTAAAAACAGAAACACAACTATCACAGCCTCTCTCCTTCCGTGCCCTAATGGCTCCTTCTCCATCTTCTCGATGCTGAAACCTCGAAGATGACCTCTCGTTAGATTTGCACCGCCCATTGAGTCCGGTATACCTAAGAGACCTAAAATAAAATAAAAATTCACTCCAAAAGGATCTCCTCCGGAAGATATGTCCAATCAGTTTTTGCCCGTTGTTGTGCAAAAATCTCACAAAAGTGGGCCACGCTAGTTAACTCCATGATAAACTTGGAGTTCCGCCTAAAATGGAGGAAACGACGCTAACTTGGGGTGCAGACAACCGTTAGCATTAAATGTTAAGTGACATGTGGCCGCACATTCCACATTGGACCGTTGGGGTCAACTCTGCTACAACCGTTATACTAAATACACCAGTGTTACATATCAAAACCAAAGGCCGTGGGCCAATGGTAAGGTGTAGCGCTTGTTAACCGCAGTTGCGGTTCAAACCATAAAATATGAAAAATTTTAATACACGCCATTTCCATTAGACTAGCTACCCAGCCTGGCTGCCACGTAAGTGCCTTTTGATTTGGTCCCCTATTACAATAGCCAATTCTTCTCTAGTCAATTGCAGTAGGGACACTTGTCATAAAATGATCGGGTCCACGGAATATTTTGTAGAATATTCAGAATATTCTAATATTTCATAAGACTTTAATATTTTTTTTAATATTTGCCAATTCTCTCAACTCAAATCAGTTTTTTTTACCGGGAATTAAGAACTTCAAAGTTGAATAACTTTTTCATATGCCGTCATTTTTCTGCTGCTCATAAAGTTGGGATCATATTATCAGATATATCCTCACAGTTCCAAATCAATTTGAGACTTTCATTTTTGAGCTTTTTCCCAAGCTCGCATTTGAGCTCGATCAATCATTTTAACCAATATTGTCTCAGCTTATCTTGTTTGGAATTTTATTATCTAGTATAAGTTATAAAGGGCCAACCTATGTAATCGATATGGTATTTTAAGCTTTGGTCTCAGTCTAGCTCATCTTCGAAGCCGCCTTGTTCGATCCTTTCATATGAGTATCATGGTTCTCGAGCCCCGTCAGATGGGGATGCTTTGTCTTATTGTGCAGTAAGGGTGTCTAACTACCGCTGTCTTTTGGATACTAGATTCATCTCTTGGAAACCCTACTGGTGTTTGGTCGTGTCACATCCGGGTTTTAGGAAGAAATTCAATTATAGCCCTCGTTGAATTCGGTATGGGATATCTAAGTGGTTTGTCTGGGTTGTACTTGGATATTTGCTCCAGCCTGTGGGTGGGATGGATTTTAAATGGAAAGCAAAGGAAGGCTAAAACAAAGGTTCATTTTCTGGCATTATGTTTGCTCTGTTACTACTATGACAGTGAGTTGGAATGTTACGCACATCGTGAAATTGAGTAGCCCGTACTTACCCACCACCTAGAGGAATTATTCTATAAAGCCGACCGTTGATTGCAAGGCTACAACCATGGTTTCAGTAAAGGGACGACTAGTTCTAGAAGCCCTTCCCGAGGGGTTATGGAAGGAAAAATAGGTACCACATTAGTAGGTTAATCTCGCAAGTCTCGAGGTGGTAAGCCACGAGGTAGAAAGCATGTAACCAACATCATTAACGATGCACATCAGATTCCATGAGGGCACCACTGAGGAAATTAGGAACTTATTTGAACCACCAGAGGGAACAATGGAGGGGTTGATGCAAAGGACTGGCGAACCTTAGTGCCAGATATGGGTCACATTAATGTATCGCATCACCATACTTCAAACATAAACTCTTTGTACTAGTCTATGAAAGGTACATATAAATCTTAAATATATTTCCCTGAACATGGGGGGCGCGGCAGGACTTCTCCGACTAAAAGAAAGATTTCCAAAAGTTACAATTCCATTTGTGTATAGGATGGGATACCTCCTGAATTGAAAATAATCTACCATGTATCCATCAACTCCCAGGTTCCAATGCAAAGGACTCCGACTCGGCCGAGTTTGTGTCACCATGGCACATAATAGTTTGATATTTGGTCTCTTATGTATTTTTTTTTCTTTCCTTTTTCAAGTATGAAGCTTTAAAATATATAAATAGGCTTAGTTACAACACCATGGATCAATAACACGTCTTATCAAAATCACATGACCAAAACCATAATTGATTTCATAACTCATTTCATATGACACTTGTTTATATGACATATTTTTTAATTAATTCATTTAATTAAAGAAGAAAATGAGGATGTCTAAGAGATAAATATCAACTTCGACTTGTGTATACCACTAAGAATATTCTAAATATTTAGAATATTAAATTCTACCGCATTTTCCTAGACTTCTGAATTTTAACTTAAATATCAATAATTATTGATGGTTGGTAGGATTTAAGCTCATGGAACTTCTAGATTTTTAACTTCTAGATGGAATTATTCTTTGAATACTCATATAGTATATAGAAATCAATGGTTTGGGTTTATGTACAAATTATTTATGCTCTTTTACCTTTTAAAATTCAATTGATTAATTAAAAAAATGTCATATGATAAATCACATATGAAGAGTTATGGTTATTTGGAATGTAGTATTCATAATCTCCGATATTGTCCCATAGTATTGTAACAAAGTCGATTTTGAACAATATTATCTTAATTATTAATAATATTGTTCCATATTTTTTCAAATGTATATATGTTTAACTTATATATTAATTATTTTTATAATTAATAAAATAATTTAAAATAAATTATAATTTAATTTAATTTTATGATTTTTTTAGTTCATAACATAATATATCTATAAAGTAAGTACTTTAATATTTATTATATTCAAAACTATCAACATTTTATTATCCATTTGATTTATATGGTTAAATTAAATTAAAACTCTAAAAAATTATTACAAATAAACATGTCTATTAACATTATTAAATATATATTAATTAACTCTACATTATAATCTTATTAAAAAATCATTATCAGATTTAATGTTATCTAATTTAACTACTTTTATTTCCCAATGGGTGTCGAGGAGGTAATAGATCGCTTCTTCGTTGAACCTACCTAACGGTTTATGGCAATGTTTTAGAATTTTGTTAGAGAGATTCATAGATTCTCTTGTTGAATTTTTGATATCGTATATTACATAATTTAGTTTATGCGGTGGTAATACTTATGAATTTTTGTTAGAGATTATAGATTTGGATTATTTCTTTTTTCTATTGTATAGGTTTTAATTTGGATTTGTTACCGTATAAAATTTTAGCTAAAATTATGCCACTTGTAATAAAAATGAGGGACACAAAATGAAATACTTTGACATAAATGTTTCTTTTGGTTAATAGAAGGACCCACTAGGTTATAACTTAAAAAAAGTTAACTACTTTTATTATTATTTTTTTATTTTTCAATAAATTTAGTACATTAAAATTTTCTTTCCTTTTATTATATAGTCTTTTTTTAAAATTATTAGAATATCACTAATTTTACATTTGACAAAGCTAGGTATTACATGTAAAGTTAATATAATTAATATGGTGTACAAAAGCATTAAACTATATAAAATAAATGACTAGTAACTGACAAGAAACAATAAATGACAAGCATCAAAATAGTCACATTGCTCAAATGAAAAAAAAATCATAAAATTATCTAAATTATAATTTTATTCTAAATTATTATCATTATTAACTATCAAAATAATTAATATAACACTTCTTGATATATATTTTATTAAATTTACCATATATAACGATAAAACAAGTGGTGGTCATATCGTCCACTAAATCTCTACCATTTATAATTGATTCAAGTAGGATGAGGAATGAAGAAAGAAGGTTGCTTTAGAGAATGTAAAACATTTATTTGAAGTATAAATGATTTCCTCTCATTCACAACTTATGGATATCTCAATTTTATCCTGCACTATCCTCAAAGCAAGAAGGCATAGGTACCTACCTCCTTGGTTTTGAACCTTTTGACCTTTTAAGAGGAAACACATGCTCTTAACCATTAGCTCCACTGATCACCTCAATTGAGCTAAAAAATTGCTAATGTAATCTTTTTCAAACTTGTAATTTTAAATTAATAAAATTATTATTTTAGTAAGAACTAGAGTTAGTTTGTATTCAATTTATTAACATTTAAAATATACAAATTTTCATCTCAAAATAAGTAAATGTAAATTTCCCTTTCAAAAATCTGTGACTAAAACATAAGCAATTCACATATTTAAGTTAGAATATAACTAAATGTAGATCCACGTTCACCCCATGTTTATCAAGTGTCAAGCTAATCTTTTGAAGTATCAACCTCTTTTTAGAGAGAAAAACTTCGTATATTTATACATGTATATATATATATATATATATATATATATATATATATATATATATATATATATATATATATATATATATATATATATATACCATGTTTTAAGTCTATATTAGACATGGAAGGAATTATATATTGATGATCTTGAGTAATATACTAATAAAATATTTTATTTATAAGTCACATTTCTCACATTAAAAATATTGTTTTGGTATTTGTTTATTTTTAAACATCTCTGCCTCTTTCACATATTTGGAAATAAAAACATATATCTCTAGATAGTAACTAGCTTTCTATGTATACATAAATTGATTTTTTTTTGTTAATACTTTACAAATATTTTAATTGTATATTAAACATTAAAGAATTTAGAAATATCTATTATTCCTTAAATTAAAAGCATAAAATGTTTTTCTTTCCTCTTTCTATAATATTGAAATATTTTATTTAATACACATTAGAATACTTTGTTTATAATGTTTCAAATTATCTATTATTAATATTTTAAATATCACACATCAACGGCATTAATGAATATCGAAACCAATATTTTTTTAAGTATTAAAAATATTATGTTAATATAAATATTATTTTATTATTGTTAAATATAATGTTATTGAACAGTATCTCCATTATACTCGACCGCTTATGACTATTGAACACATCAATTAATATAAAAATGTGATTGTAGTCTAAATACTCTTTTGTATTTTTTTTCCTTAAACTTATCAATAAACTAGATATTTTGTTATCAAATTAGATTTTTTTGAATTAATAGTATAAAAACAGACATAAAACACATAAAAGACTTTACAAATACATGAAGACACTTCAATTTATATATCAAAACCTTTAAAAATGTAAGCAACAATATTAAAAACAAATACTTCAAAATATATTAATATTATAATTAAAAAATACAAATAAACGGATTTATCCTCCCATCCGAAACATATTCGTTAGGCTGTACGATCAGAGAATCTCCACTACAACGTGGACCATTACTATTATGACTCTGACCACACAATTACACACCCTCATCCTAGGGCTTAGGCTAATGATTGACGATGTTTAGGCTTGTATACAACGGCACCATTCTTCAAAGTTCTTCCTCCATATATATCGGTGAGTGCTTGCGCCTGATTATTGCCTCAGCGCGGCGGGGACTATAGTAATAGAAAAGGTATGGTTAACATTAATCTGTATTAATGCTAATTTGTATTATTACATTTATGGCAAGTACCTAAGTTTTTATTATAAAATTTAGCACCAATTAAATTTATGAATTAATTTGACCAACTAATAAAATGATTTCCAGAAGTTTCAGATAAATTTTCGGTATGAGGCTTTAACATTGTATTATATTTAGATGTGTCTATTGATAATCAACAATTTCAAACTAATGCTAGCATTAGTTAAGCATTAGAAGGTTGTTGGGCCCGTTATAAAAAAAGTGCGGAGGGTAGACTATTACTAATTGTCCCCTGTCCAATTACGTGTGACAGGTCATTGAAATTTTTATGGAGCATTGCCCACCCACCCGCCTTCACTACCCACCCACCGCTCTCACTTAGAAAGACTAAATATGATAATTTTCCTTCATCGTCTCATTCATTGGATTTTTCAAAGAATTGGTCGTGAATATGGTACTTTTCCTTCACTCGCCTCATTCATTAGATTTTTTCAGAACCGCGCAATCTCTTTGGGTGATCTTTGGGTGCTTTTGACGTTTTTATTGATGTTGCTTTACAGTATTGATTGATGTTGTTGCCGTTTACCTCAGAGTTTGTTGTCACTTACGTCGTTTTCTACTCCTATAGTTTAACATGCTAATTCGTAGTTCGCCCACCCACATCTATTCCTATTCTTGTACAACTCATAGGACGAGCCCCAACACATTGGTGGATAGAATTAGTAGAGTTAGTTGCCATCAATGGTGGGACTTCCAATCTCTGGACGAAGGTGAGGTCTGTGGAGGCAACCAAGCTAGGTCGAGTACAAAATGTATCTGGCGAGGTGAGCCTCAATGCAAATATGAAATCTCTAATATTTAGTGTCACCTTCCAGCCTAATAATTTGATCATTCCCGCGCATCTATTGGTGTAAGAAACATTATGACGCGCTACTTGTCGTGGGCCTTGAATCGGAATGATTCCACAGAAGAAAATAGTAGGTAATACTAATGCTAGTGGGTCTCTATCTCCAAGCCCTTTGTCTTCTTTCTCTGGTGGTGAGTCGGCGTGTATTCAAACTCGGGTTGTTAACACAAATGGTTCTTCTTTCGCAGTTACCATTGACTTTCTTAAAGTAGGCTGAACTTGGCCTCAATTCAAGGGGTTGTATCGTTGCACCTTCAGATGGGGATAGGCCCTCAATCTTCCAAAAGTATGAACCCTTCCTCTTCCCTCTCACGAATAATGTTTATCCTTAAGGACACCATGCAGCCCGTGTGACCCACAACTAAGTACAGAGAAATGAGTGTGACACCGAAGCAACCCAAAGAGAAGGTTTGACAATTTTGGTACTTTGGTCCCGTAGATTATCCCAGCTCACAAACTCCATCAATCCATTTGGGGTATTTCAACAACCCGCCACTAGCACTGGCCCGTTTCTAAATAGTTTGCTAAACTAAACCCCAAATGCATGTAATGGTAAATCGCAATCTACTTGTCTTGTTCAAATTCAAATCTACTTGTCTTAATCTACTACAAATTAAATCTACTTGTCTTAATCCTACTACAATTTTTTGTTTTTTCGCATGGATAAGCTGTCTTAACCCAATACAAATAACAAAAGAAAGAAGAAAATGACACAAATGTATCAAATTTTTACAGACAATCGTCGAAAAGCTTCACAATACCGGGATGAGGTCAAGCAAATGCGCGTAGAGCCTCTCCATCTTATCAAAAGAGAGATGCAACCTCCTGCCCTACTTAGTTAGTTCTTCTCATGCGGCTAAAAATGGTTTTCAAGAAGACTTACTCGTATTCTAAGAACAGTGAGCTTTTCATTCGATTCTTACTCACTACACTAGGTTGTAGAGCTCTGATGATATTTTGTGAGTCATGGCATTTGCTATCAGGCGGCATTGTCAAAGAAAATACGTGGGTTTCATGCAATTTTTTACTTTACAACTTTCATATTTTTATTTCATTATATTTAATGTTTATTTTAGATTTTTAATTATTAGGCTAATAACATTGTTTTATACATTGGCAACCGCAATCCGTCGACCCGCATGTTAACCACTTTCTTTCCTCTCTCATCACTTCGTTCGTGTTGTGCGAGATCAAAAACTAGAACTCGTGCATTAGGTTGGGATGTTGAAGAGAATTCGACTCACCGTTGGAATATTGAAACACCTTTTAACCAATAATAGAGAGAATAAACTCCCCTCTATAACAGAGAGAAATTAATAAAATTTCACTCACTGGAAACAGAGTTTCAACTCAGAAAAAAAATATATTTCATAAAAAAATCGGTTACAAATTCTTCCTTTAACAGAGGGATTAAAAAACGTGACTGCTGCTACAACACAGTGCACAGAGAACACTTTCCTATCTCTCAAAATAAAACACTCTGTCTCTCTCTGAAAAATATGCTGCTGTATATTTTCAATTCCGCACTGATGTGCATAAAAACAACTCTGTTCTGTGTTAAAACAAAACAACAACTTTTTTTTCTATTAGCCTCACGAGCCTTTCTTTTATAGGTTATGCACACATATAATAAAAACATAAAACAATAAACAAAACTCAACCGACTATTGGGCCCACCGCCATAGCAATTTTGAACGCGCGTTTTGCTATGTTGCGATGTTGCGATTGTGATGGGATCGCATCGCAAACATCTGCGATCAAACATATGGCGGAACAAACAAAAATTGCGATGTTGCGATTTGTGATGGCGCGACGACCGCAAACATCGACATCTGCGATCGGCTTACGGATGGGCAGACATATATGTAACTTGTGATTTGCGATCGTGCGATTTGCGATCGCATCGCAAATATAATATTTAATGCCGCGTGGTCTATGGGACCCACGGGCCTCATGCTTTATGGGAGGGCGATTGCTTTTATATATAAAACATATATATTTTTCGTTCCGCACGCGGAACTCACCATATCAACAAGACACTTGCTGGAGTATCTTGCGATTTACCACCTCTGCCATTACTCCACCGATTTAAATTGGTAAGGCTTTAAAGCCTGATTCAACCCTGTAATCAAAGCTCTACCTGCTGGCATGACTTTGAGTCTTTGCCATTAATTCTGCTGTTAATGAAAAACAACTACCACCTTATAAAATATCAAGGGGATCAAAAATCCCATCTGTTCTGTACTGCACCTTCGAAGCTTTCCAATCCTTTTGCAATTTGTTTAAGACTGCAGGCAACTACCTTAGCCTTGGCTTCAATGTGCTGCAATCTTTCACTTCTGCATTTACTGCTGATTGACTTCAGCAGTTGGAATTAATTTCCAACACTCCCCCTTAATTTCAACTGCTGGATTTTTCTGCAAACCCAGGCATTTCCTGAAATGTTCAAAGCTTTTCTGCGCAAGTGACTTTGTGAGGATATCTGCAAATTGATCCTCTGTTCTGCAATGTTGCAAAACTATCTCACCATTGTTAACCAATTCACGTATGTAGTGAAACTTGGTGTCGATGTGCTTTGTTCTTTTATGAAAAACTGAATTTTTGGACAATGCAATAGCTAAGCTATTGTCACAAAAGATCATTGTCCATTTTACCTGTTCTTGGCATAAACTTCTCAACATTTTTCTCATCCAAACTACTTGACATGCTGCTACTGTAGCTGCCACATATTCTATCTCTGTTGTAGACAACTCTACAATGGTTTGTTTCTTAGAAGACCATGAAATGGCTCCTGAACCCATGCGAAAAACATAACCGGAAGTGCTCTTCCGATCATCTACACTTCCATCCCAATCACCGTCAGTGTATCCAACTAAATCTGAACATTCTGAAGCAGTATATAAAATACCAAATCCTTTCGTACCTTTAACATAACTCAGAATTCTTTTCGCTGCCTGCCAATGTGCATCCTTTGGCTTTTCCATGAATCTGGAAATTAAACTAACAGCATGCATTATGTCCGGCCTAGTTGCAGTCAAATACATAAGGCTGCCAACTATGCTCTTGTACAAGCTAGGATCAAAATCCTTGTTGTTGTCCTCTCCGCTGAGTTTTAATCCCATCATTGTGGGAGTGATTGCTACTTTGCATTCTTGCATGTTAAATCTTTCAAGTACCTAATTAACATACTTTGCTTATGAGATAAAAATCCCACTTTCATCTTGTTCTACTTCTATTCCCAAGAAGTATCTCAATAAACCCATGTTATTCATTTCAAATTATTCTTTCATGACTGTTTTAAAATGTTCAATAAGGTAATCATCATTACCTGTAAAAATAACATCATCAACATATAAAACTACAATCAATATTTTTCCATCTTTTTCTTTGATGTAGAGGGTGGGTTCTCCCTCACACTTTTCAAATCCATTTTCCAATAGATAGGAATCTATCCTACTGTACCACGCTCTTGGCGCTTGCTTCAGCCCATAAAGAGCTTTCTTCAACTTGCATACTTTGTGCTCTTGGCCTTTCTTTTCATAGCCGAGAGGTTGATCAATGTAAACCTCTTCCATTAACACTCCATTTAGGAATGCCGACTTCACGTCCATTTGGTAAACTTTCCATTTGTTTTGTGCTGCTATAGACAACACTGCTCTCACGGTTTCCATTCTGGCAACTGGTGCGAAAGTTTCCTCATAATCAATGCCATGCTTCTGCTTATAGCCTTTGACAACAAGCCTTGCCTTGTGTCTCTCTATCTTGCCTTCAGCATTACTCTTGGTCTTGTAGACCCATTTTACTCCAATGACATCTTTACCTTTTGGGAGTTCAACCAAATCCCAAGTCTTGTTTCTTTCTATGGCATTTATTTCCTCATCCATAGCTTCTATCCATTTCGTATTCTTAATAGCTTCTTTGAAATGAACATGTTCATCAACATGACAATATAAAGAAAACAAAGAATTGATACCTGCATTTTTTGCCTCTTGTTCATAGATTTCTTTCAAACTTCTGAACTTCTTAACTTTTTCATTAGGTGTACAAATGCTTGAAGAAGCACTTGAATTTCCTCCTTGTGATGTTCTTGGAGAAGCACTGTCATTTCTCCTCAAGGGTGTACTTTGCTGCTCTTTTGTTGGTGTTGCTGTTTGGGGATGTATTTCAGCTAACTCATCATTATTTTCATCATGAGATAAACAGTGTTTAACATTCATTGTTTTCTCTATGCTTCCATCCTAAGCTTCCTCTTCAATAAACTGAACATCTCTGCTCATAATAAAATTCTTGGTTGATGGGTTTTATAACCTGTATGCCTTGGATTCCTCACTGTATCCAATGAAAATACATTTCTCCCCCTTGCTATCTAGCGTCTTTCTTAGCTGATCTGGAATGTGTGCATAAGCCACACATCCAAAAACCTTCATGTGTGTGACACCTTGCTTTGTGCCACTCCATGCCTCTTCCGGCACTTTGCTCATAACTACTTTTGTAGGGCATATATTCAAGATGTACGCTGCACAATGTACAGCTTCAGCCTAATAATCATTCGGCAAATGCTTTGCCTTTAACATGCTCCTTGCCATGTCCATTATGGTTCTGGTCTTCCTTTCAGCTACTCCATTTTGCTGCGAAGTATATCTAGTTGTAAACTGTTTATGAATACCATTTTCTCTACAAAAATGTAGAAAATATTTAGAGATATACTCACCTCCTCTATCAGTCCTTAAGACTTTGATATGCAGCCCACTCTGGTTCTCAACAAGTGCTTTGAAATTGCAAAAATTTTCAAACACTTCACTTTTTTTTTCAAAAAGTAAACCCAAGTTTTTCTTGTAAAATAATCTACGAATGTTAACACGTAGTGGCTACTTGCTAGCGATGGAGTTTGCATTAGTCCACACACATCTGAGTGGACAATATCTAAAGGTGCTTTTACCCTTATGCTTTTCCCGGAAGAAAAACTTTCTCTGTGTTGTTTCCCCAAGATACAACCTTCACAAAGGCTGTCAGGTTTCTCTATCAATGGTAAACCTCTTATCATTTCTTTTATGTTCAACAAATTAAGACCTCCAAAGTTGAGATGTCCAAATCTCAAGTGCCATAACCAATTACCATCTTTTGGTTCGCTTTGGAAAGTCTCTTTTGCAACTACTGCTTTCTCTTCACCATTCTTCAAATCTTCTCTCATTCTGAGAGGGAACATCTTGTTCCTTGTCATCTTCACTTCAGCAATACATTGTTTGCTGGGTGGTTTATCCATGATGGTACAAACATCATTATCAAAGAAAACATTATACCCCTTATGGACAAGCTGTCCAATACTTAAGAGGTTACACATCATTCCTGGAACATAATAAACATCTGCTATGGATTTCTTTTCACCTATCCTTGTTAAAACATTTACTGTTCCTTTTCCCATAATAGAAACTTTGTTATCAGTTCCTAGTGTGACTTGTGACTTCACACTTTCATCTAACCTAGAAAACATTCCTAAGTTTCCTGTCATATGGTTACTACAACCGGAGTCTAGAAACCATAAATCCTCACTTTTTTCTTCAGCCATATTACAAGCTAAAAAAAAATTATTTTGGCTGATGTTTTCTTTAGTGATGTTTGCACTAGTTCTACTTGCCATTTCTTGCAGCTTCTTTCTACATTCATTAGCATAATGACCATATTTTTTACAATGGTAACATTGGACATTGGATTTATCATACCTCTGCCCTTGATCATTATGCTAACCACTCTGTTGGTTGTTGCCTTGGCCTTGATGCTGATTTGGATTGTTGCACCTTCCATGGGAATGTGAAGGGCTGTTTCTTCCACCTCTGTTTTGGCTTCTGCCTCTCCCTCTTTTGTTTCCTCTGCCTTTCCCTCTTCCTCTTCTGAAATACATCTGGGTCTTAAAGGTTTGCTCAAGAGATGAGTTTTCACTCCTACCCAGTCTCTGTTCATGGGTCATCAGTGATGCATGTAGTTCATCCACTGAAAACTTTGTGAGATCCTTAGTCTCCTCTATGGTGGTGACAATCACATCAAATCTTGAGGGTAAACTCCTCAAGAGTTTTTCAACAATCCTCTTGTCTTCAAGAGTCTCTCCATGAGATCTTATTTGTGTGACCATTCCAATCACATGAGTGAAGAATGAGTCAATGGTATCTGACTCTTTCATACAGAGAGTCTCAAAGTCTCTCCTCAGTAACTGAAGCTTTGTTGTCTTCACTTTCTCCATGCCTTGATAGGTTGTCTTGAGGGTTTCCCATGCTTCTCTGGATCTCTTGGCTACTGCTATCCTCGGAAACACACTCTCATGCACTTCTTGATACAAAAAGAAAAGAGCTTTGGAGTCTTTCTTCTTATTGCTCTTCAACAGTTCTCTTCCTACCTGAGTTAACATCTCAAACTCTTCTTCATCTGCTGGCTCTTCAAAGCCTTCTTCAACAAATTCCCATAAATCTTGGGAGACAAATAATGCTCTCATAGTTATTGACCAGTAGTCATAATTTTTCCCATTAAACTGTGGGAGATGGATATTTCCCATACCCATACTAGTGCTGGCTCTAGCCATTCTGCACTCTTAACTATGATTCAAAAAACACTTAACTGTGTATTTAAAATAACTGACTGTTCTGCAACCGTAACACAAAAACTGTATAGAGAAATACCTTTGGATTCTTTTTGTCTGAGTCTTCACACTGCTGGAGAAGCTGCTGCAATAGAGAACTCCTTTCCTTCAGCTTCTTTGACCTTCAAAGAGCCTGGACTGGCTCTGATACCATGTTGGAATATTGAAACAATTCCAGAACAATAATAGAGAGAATAAAATCCCCTCTATAACACAGAGAAATTAATAAAATTTCACTCACTGGAAACAAAGTTTCAACTCAGAAAAAAAATATATCTCATAAAAAAATATGTTACAAATTCTACCTCTAACAGAGGGATTAAAAAACGTGACTGCTGCTACAACACAGTGCATAGAGAACACTTTCTTGTCTCTCAAAATAAAACGCTATGTCTCTCTCTGAAAAATACGCTGCTGTGTATTTTCAATTATGCACTGCTGTGCATAAAAACAACTCTGTTCTGTGTTAAAACAAAACAACAACCTTTTTTTCTATTAGCCTCACAAGCCTTTCTTTTATAGGTGGTGCACACATATAATAAAAACATAAAACAATAAACAAAACTCAACCGACTATCGGGCCCACCGCCATAGCACTTTTGAACACGTGTTTTGCTATGTTGCGATGTTGCGATTGCGATGGGATCGCATCGCAAACATCTGCGATCAAACATATGGCAGAACAAACAAAACTTGTGATGTTGCGATTTGCGATAGCGCGACGATCGCAAACATCAACATCTGCGATTGGCTTACGGATGGGCGGACATATATATAACTTGTGATTTGCGATCGTGTGATTTGCGATCACGTCGCAAATATAATATTCAATGCCGCGTGGTCTATGGGACCCACGGGCCTCACGCTTTATGGGAGGGCGATTGTTTTTATATATAAAACATATATATTTTTCGTTCCGCACGCGGAACTCACCATATCAACAGGACACTTGCTCGAATATCTTTCGATTTACCACCTCTGCCATTACTCCGCCAATTTAAATTGGTAAGGCTTTAAAGCCTGATTCAACCCTGTAATCAAAGCTCTGCCTGCTGGTGTGACTTTGAGTCTTTGCCATTAATTCTGCTGTTAATGAAAAGCGACTACCACCTTATAAAATATCAAGGGGATCAAAAATCCCATCTTTTCTGTACTGCACCTTTGAAGCTTTCCAATCCTTTTGCAATTTGTTCAACACTGCAAGCAACCGCCTTAGCCTTGGCTTCAATGTGCTACAATCTTTCACTTCTGCATTTACTGTTGATTGACTTCAGTAGCTGGAATTAATTTCC